>SKCR01037418.1:0-69015 GCA_019454045.1 Zanthoxylum bungeanum
AATTTTATGTCTCTCTTTAGTTAAAATATCTAGGGTTTGGTCGCAGATTCTTTCTCTAAATTTAGCAAAATGCCGCCACTTATTTTTTCACCTCAGACAAGTCCCTCTCTTTCCTCCAACAGCAGCATCTAAATATAGAAACTTTTCTTTGCTTTTTGCGTTGGGTGTGTTTAATTACATGCAAGTTTATTCTCTGTGTTGGCGCTCATCAAAACCCTTACAATTTAACTTTTTTGTTTTTTTAATTTATAGGAAGATCAGAGAAGTAATTAACAGATAGAAATGGCGAGAGAGAAGATTCAGATCAAGAAAATCGATAACACGACGGCCAGGCAAGTGACTTTCTCAAAGAGAAGAAGAGGGCTTTTCAAGAAAGCTGCAGAGCTTTCTGTTCTTTGCGATGCTGATGTTGCTCTCATCATCTTCTCTGCCACTGGCAAGCTTTTTGAATATTCCAGCTCAAGGTAACACGAGTTAGTGGACTCAAGGCTTGTTGATTTTTAATAGAATATATTTTGAGAGTAAATAAAATATTTTATGAAACAATAAGGCACATCAGTAACTTGACGTATATGACTTCACTGTGTTGGAATTCTAAATGGAGTCTCTCAAGTCGATATGATGGAATTTTCAAGATTACATTCTTTAATTAGATCAACTTATTTCTGTTTGTGATGTTCAGCCAAGTGTGTAGCTCATTGTGTGTTCTCCATTTGTGATACTGTATGTTATTTTACTTTTA
Source organism: Zanthoxylum bungeanum (assembly GCA_019454045.1). NCBI lineage: Eukaryota > Viridiplantae > Streptophyta > Magnoliopsida > Sapindales > Rutaceae > Zanthoxylum > Zanthoxylum bungeanum. The sequence continues at coordinate 743 of SKCR01037418.1, forward strand.
TATTAGTACTTGGTAGTATCTTTATATAAACATCTTTTGATTTCCTTCTCTTGTTTTGCAAATTCCTTATTTATCTAAATTTAAATTCTATTTATTGTTAAAATGAAACCGAGAGTCAGTTTGAGAGTATTTAAGTAGCGCTTTTGAAGATATTATAAAGAGATTTCAAATAATTTTAACTTTGAGAAAATACTTTTAATATAATTTTAAATACTTCCAAATCGGCTATGAGTTGCAGTTTTAATCACTCTCATCTTTCAGTGCAGTGAGGGATAAGGCATTTGAGGACTATAAGTTATTAGTAGAAAATACTTTGATCATCTTTTGAGAATAACACATTACACAAATGGTTAGGTGACAGAAATATGATCAAGTATGAATGGAAAATGAATAATTTTGAGTTTGGATAAATGATGCTGTTAGTTGATACTAGTGAAAACAATAATTAAACCAAAATATTGAGCTTCTCCAGGTGTTAGGTCATGAGAATCATATGAAATTTGCTCTCCATGGCTTCTCTTATGAAAACAGTCATATCAAACATCACCATTGCAGCTAAAGCCACAGCCTTAGTACCTTGCTTTTTTATTTTTTTGAAGAAAAAATGATTTTCTTTGTCTTGAATTCTTGAGTTCTTTTGGCTTTATTTTCCTTTACTTGTGGTCCAAGGAGGTAAAGTAGAATCATGAGAATTAGTGAACTGAATGTGTGCAAAGTTTCTGAGGGATAGAAACCTTGGGGCATGTAGGTAGTGGACCCAATGAAATCCTCTATGCTTGAGGAAGCTAATGCTGACTACCATGAGAAAGAAAGCTTTATTTTTACAAAAAATAAAAATGTACTGATCAGCCTTGTTTAATTTTGTGTTGAAACATTTTCATTTTGTGATAACCAAGCCATGTCATTGTTATTCAAAATTTAGATTAAATCATACCAACAACTCATTGGATTATCTCATATAATAGGTCAAGGGATGGATAAAGAAAGATTAGTAAAAGTAATACTCTTTCAACTCTTACATATGCATGCATGTTCTTTCCTTGACATTAAGAGATTATTCTTAATGGATGCTTTTTATGTTAAACACAATCCTTAATTGTGATAAAGACCTTGGATTCTCATTTGTTTTAGTCTTAAATATCATGAATACTTGACGTAATTAGTGTAGTGATCAATATCCCAATTTGGTTAGGCTTCTTGAGTTGGAGGATTAAAGTTAAAAAAAGTGGATTTTATACCAAATCACTTATAGGAACAAAATACATAATTAGATTTAAATATCTCTTGAATGTTGATATGAGGAGACTTTTATACCAAATCACTTTTAAGAACAAAATACGTAATTAGATTGAAATATCTCTTGAATGTTGATATGAGGGGATTTAATCTTATGCCACTGTTTTTTTTTTTTTTTTTTTTTTTTAAGTTTAAGGAAAGACAGTTTCTTTCTTTTATATATATTATTATTATTATTATTATAATAATATCATTTCAAGGAAGAAGAAAATTTGAATGTCTTCATCGCTTGTATAAAGATTAGGTTTCACTTGACAGATCATCATTGACTAAGCCCTATAGGGATGACAGCAAAGCTCAAAGTATATGAGAATAAAGTGCATAAGCTAACAGAAAATTTGGAAGCTAATAATTATGTTGACGACTGTTTTTCGTTTCAGGGGTAATTCGGGAAAATCCTCGAACAAACCTCCCTCAAGCAGTGAATTTGTTTTGTTTATTGGGAACCAAAGACAAACTTAGCAGGTAAATAAGAAATCACACAGACAAAATAAAGGATTGAACGTGGTTCGGTGGAATGGATCCAACCTACGTCCACGGGCACGAGAAAAATGAAGTCTTTATTACTACCTCGGGTCTGACCGACCTCTTTTTCTCTCTCTAACTCAAAATTCTTTTCTCTAGTTTACAAGTGAAGAAACAACTATCTCTTGCTAGAAAATAATTGACCAACCTTTTCCAATGAAATCTCAACCCCTTTATATGCTAGGCCTAATTCCACTGTTACATCAACTCATGACATCAGCCACGTGAACCTTCCATCGTTGTGCAGGCTTTCTTCCCCAACCATCAGTGTTTAAAAATACGGCGTGAGGCGGCGCCTCGAGGCACCGCGTTGTCGCCTCGCGGCATGGGCGCTTTGAAGCGTCCGCCTCACGCGGTATTTTAGAAAACAGCGCCTGGCCGCCTCACGCCGCTTCCCGATGAGGCGGTGTGAGTCGGCGTGAGGCGGCCGCCTCACCCACTCGACGGTTTTTTTAAAAAAATTAAAAATAAAAAAGTTGTTGATCTTCTCTCTCTAGCTCTGCCGATCTTCTCTGTCTCAGTTTCTCTCTCAACCAAACTATCGATCTTCTCTCTTTAGCTCTGCCGATCTTCTCTGTCTCAGTTTCTCTCTCAACCAAATTGCTGATCTTCTCTGTTTCAGTTTCTCTCTCAACCAAACTACTGATCTTCTCTCTCTAGCTCCGCGGATCTTCTCTGTCTCATTTTCTCTCTCAATTAAACTTCTGATCCTCTCTTTCTCAGTTTCTCTCTCAACCAAACTACATATCTTCTTCTCTCTCAACCAAACTGTCGATCTTTTGTCTTATTATTATTATTATTATTATAGCTTCTTTTGTATTATTATCATAACTTCTTTTTATTATTATTATTATTATTATTATTATTATTATTATTATTATTATTATTATTATTTCGGTAATTCAGTTTCTATTCTTTAAAGTTTTGTTTTTGTTTTTGTTTTATACTTTGTTACTTGTACTTATTAAGTTAGGTGAAAATATCTTTTATACCCTTTTTTCATACTTCGGCTCTTCTCGGGTCGGGAAATCACAATCAACATCTGTCCCCTAATTCGCGGTATCAACGAGTCTGTGAGCTTGGGCCGGGAACTATAATGGTAGGGTGCCTTCTTATGCTGGAGTTCAACCATGATTAAGTCTATAATTCAAATTCTACCTCACCCTAGAGAGAGTTCCACAATCTACAAGCATTAGTGTTGTTTGTAAAAATCCGTGTCGGGTTCATGACCCTGACCTAGCACCTCTATTTCTGATCCATAGCATGGTCATCTCTTCCATTAGGCCCTCTCTGGACGAAATTTTTGATCCGAGGTAACTATGGTGGTCTGTTCACCGGTTTCTTTGCTTGATCTTGAAGAAACTCATCTTATGCGATCTCGGGTTGATGCACGCTCTTGACATGCTTCTATCCTGGAAGATGATTTACAAAGACCTGCAAAACAAAATATAGGTCACAAGAGAAAGCTCACCTTGGGCTATCGCATAATAAAAAGGGCCTCGGGAGTTGTAACCCAACCCCGAACTGATCCGACGAAGAGAGATCTTGGGGGAAAGACCGTCCCCAAGCCATATAAGTCACTTCGATGCAAGCGAATGCTCCCTATTGCGCCAACACATAATAATAAGGCCCCGGCGGGACGAGCCTCGAGCTGATCCGACGAAGAGAGGCCTTGAGGTAAAGACCGTCCCCAAGCCGTATAAGTCTCTTCTCTGCAAGGGAATGCTCCCTCCTTGCGCCAACACATATTAATATGGCCTCGGTGGGATGTAACCCAGCCCCAAGCTGATCTGACGAAGAGAGGCCTTGGGGTAAACACCGTCTTCAAGCCGTATAAGTCAATTGGTTGCAAGAGAATGCTCATTCCTTTTACCAACACATAATAATTGGGCCTCGGTGGGGCGTAGCCTAGCCCCGAGCTGATTTGACGAAGAGAGGCTTAGGGAAAACACCGTCCCTAAATCGTATGTCACTTGGCTGCAAGGGAATGCTCTCTCCTTACGCCAACACACAATAATTAGGCCTCGGTAGGACGTTACCCAGCCTCGAGCTGATGTGACGAAGAGAGGCCTTGGGCGAAACAATGTTCCCAAGCCGTATAAGTCACTTGGCTGCAAGGGAATGCTCACTCTCTGCACCAACACATAATAATAGGGCCTTGGCGGGACATAACCTAGCCCCGAGTTGAGAATATCACTTGGCCACAAGGGAATGCTCCCTCCATGCGCCGTCAACATGGCCTCGGTGGAACGAATGCAGCCTCGAGCCATCAAAACTTTCGACCTCCGAAAATCACCATGGAGACTGAAAATGGCGTCTCATTTCAAGTCATCCACCAAAAACAAGACAAACAAAACAAGGATCACATACCCCGTGTAGACACAAAAGAATTAACAAGGGATCCTGAGACAATGTCCTGCCCCATGCCACCCAAAACAATAATTTTGAACCTCACAGTTCAACGTCCCGGAAAACCGAGCTACGGATCGAGTGGGCGGCCAACGCCATGAGATTTTTCCCATGCTAGGCAGGCCCCGAGTCTGCGAACGCCACGGAGACCCTCAGGGCTTCCCCATGCTATGCTCCTACGGATCCGAAATGGGATGGCCAACGCCACGGAGGCATTTTCCATCCTCATGTCATGCATCTCAGAACGCAAATGCCATGGGGCTATGCCTCAAAAAGCCTATGAGGGTGAACACTATATACTGGTGTATCGCCCCGAGGAATACATTTCCTACCCTAGGGTAGCACAAAATTACGGTGCCCGACATAAGGAAAAGCTTTTTCAAGTCTTTTTTTTAGAAGCCATGAGGCCCTATCTGAAGGTCACTTAGTAGACCAACCTGTCACCAAACAACAAAAAATTTTAGTGAAAAAATAATATTCACAAAGATTGATAATTTACCTCGCTTGCAAACTGCTGGAGATGAAATTCCCGAACTAATGCAAAGAGAGAGTTGTGACTGTGAAACTTCTCATTAGCGTATGCATGCTGAAATTTATTTATTTATTTATTTATTTATCCTTCATGCATGTTCAAAACCACCCAAAAACCTTCATCATGCGGCTTCCATCACCATGCCACACACATCATGCTCAAGGCTTCATCATGCCTCTATCACCATGCAACACGCCAACTTGTAGCCTCCACCACCATGCAACACGCCAACTTGCAGCCTCCATCACCATGCAACACGCCAACTTACAAATTCATGTGCCATGCATTTTTTATTTGCTCTAACACTTTTTTTTGTCCCTGCCTACTCCATTTTGCTTCACCTTCTCCCTCTTATTTTTGTTTATGTTATTTTCTTCATTTTTCCTACCCATCTTTTAATGATTTGCTTTTCGTACCATTTCCCACAGACGGTGCCAACTGTTGAACTGTTGACGGCTGATTTTCATCCGAGAAAATAACATGGGCATTTTCTCGGACAACCCGCCATCGAATACATAAATTTATTTGGTTGTTGGAATTTGTACGAAAAAATAGAGAACAAGTGGAAAAATAAATAGCGAGACAAAGATTTACGTGGTTCGGCAATGGGTGCTTACGTCCACGAGCACAAGAAAATGAAGTCTTTATTACCACATCGGATCTGATCGACCTTTTTTTCTCTCTCTACCTCAGAACTCTTTTCTCTTTTTTTACAAGTGAAGAAATAATTATCTCTTGCTAGAAAATAATTGACCAACCTTTTACAATGATCTCGCAACCCCTTTATATACAAGGCTCAATTCCACTGTTACACCAACTCGTGACGTCAGCCACGTGAACCTGCCATCGCTGTGCAAGCTCTCTTCCCTAACCACTCTGTAAAAAATAACTATGTCATCAGCCCGACCTCATATGGCTTATGTCATCTAGACTTGAACATAATGTCAATACCCCGACCTACCTCCTCGGGCCGGTAAATTGAGATGATCGATTATAAATTGGAATGATCGACCTATCCCACCAGGCCTGGTAGGTGTCGAGACCTTTACTTCCATTATCTTCCCTGAATGTTTTTCCACCTCGGGTTGGGCATCAAGTGCAAACTAATTCTGATCTTCTCATCGAGCCAGATGCCTATGCCTCTTGGGCCTGGGCCTCTTGTTCGAGAAATGGAAATCTCTTATATACTCTTTTTCATACTTCTGTTCTTCTCGGGTCGGGAAATCACCATTAACAAATTATATAAATTCTTTATTCATTCATGCTACTGTGAGGAATAGAACCCAAGACCTACTCTTTGAAATAAAGGTGTCTTGACCAAGTGAGCTAATACTTATAAATCTTATCTTGTCATCTATACTTTCTTTATACTCATTTTTTTAATTTGTGCAAACTTTATACCTTTAAATTCTGAAAGGTGTTGACTATTCTAGTTAGTTTAAACTTGAAGAAATGGAGGAAACCCTCTTTTATATTTTCTTGATTTAAACTATACAAGAATAGGTTTTATATAGCCTTCATCTGTCTCTATAAAAAGGTAAATAGATCTACAAATAATTACACACAATTAATCGCCATATCCATATCAATTTTAAAGATACTTTCCTATTTCTAACACTCTCCCTCAAGCTGGAGCATATAAATCATATTTACCAAGCTTGTTACAAATAAAATCAATACGAGGACCGCGAATAGACCTAGTAAGGATGTCCGCTAATTGTCCTTCAGATTTGACAAAGCTAGTGACCATGCATCCACATAAAATTTTCTCCTTGATAAAGTGACAATCAACTTCTATGTGCTTGGTCCTTTCATGAAACACATGGTTAGATGCTATATGTAGAGCTGCCTAGTTGTCAAAAATTAGCTTCATTTATGTCCCACCTCCAAACTTTAATTCCTATAACAAATTTTTTAACCATACTAACTCACATGTTGCCAAGGCCATAGCTTGATATTCTTCTTTTGCACTAGACCTGACGACAACTGCTTTTAAAACACAGTATCCTGTAGTAGATTGCCTTTTGGACGGAGAGCCTGCATAATCTGCATCAGAATATCCAACTATCTGAGTATTACCTATCTTCATACAATAATCCTTATCCTGGCGCTTTCTTGATGTATTTAAGAATACGTATGACAACATCCCAATGACACTCAAATGGAGTTTGCAGGAACTGGCTAAGCACACTGACTGCGAATGAGATATCTGGGTAAGTAATTGTAAGATAGTTCAACTTTCCAACTAACCGTCTGTATCGTCCAGGATCTTTTACTGGCTCTCCAACTAGTTTCCTGTACTCCTCAGGGTTCTCTAATTGCTCTCCATCTTTTGGTAGAAGTTTAACATTTGGATCCATGGGTGTGTCAATAGGTTTACAATCTAACATACCAGTTTCCTGAAGAATGTTAGAACATATTTTCTATGAGAGATGACTATACCAGTATGATATTGAGCTACTTCTATACCAAAGAAGTACTCTCAAATCCTTAGTCTGAAAATGATTAAATAAGTGTGTTTTCAGTTGTCGAATGCCCTCTCGGTCACTTTCAGTAATGACTATATCATCCACATATGCAACCAAGTAAATGCATTGGCCATTGGAATGTCAATAGAAAACCGAGTGGTCTGCCTCGCTACGAGTCATACCAAATTTCTGAATGACAGTATCGAATCTCCCAAACCAAGCACGAGGAGACTGCTTGAGAACATACAGAGAGTGACGAAGCCGAGAAACCAGACCATACTCCCCATGAGCAACAAAACCAGGTGGTTGCTTCATATAGACTTCCTCTTGGAGGTCTCCATGAAGAAAAATATTCTTGATGTCGAACTAGTAGAGCGGCCGGTGACACATAGCAGCCATGGAGAGAAACAAACGGACGGAAGTAATTTTGGCTATAGGAGAAAAAATATCACCATAGTCCAAACCAAATATCTTGGTATAACCTTTAGCAACCGGGCGAGCCTTAAGTCGATCAATCTGTCCATTAGGACCAACTTTCACCGCATAAACCCATCGACAACCAACTGTAGATTTTCTAGGGAGTAACAGAACCAAATCCCAAGTGCCACTTGAGTGTAAAACAACCATTTCATCCATCATTGCTTGTTTCTATCCTGGATCAGATAAGGCCTCATGGACATTTCTAGTAACAGGAAGAAGACAAGGTGGAGACAGAGAAAAATGTGGAGCAGATAAACGATGATAACTGAGAAATGTATGAATAGGATGCGGATTACGAGTGGAACAAATACCTTTACTTATGGCAATAGGGCCAGGAAGGTCCACGGTACGGGCATGAGCTGGAGCAGATTGTGAGTCAGTGGCCGCAGTGTCAATGCCAGCGGAAGATAGAGAATAGGGACGATGGTTGTATACTTGAAGAGAATGAGGTGGTGACAGTCTCAAGTGTAGGATGGAAGAATGGAACAGGTAGTTCCGCTGAAGGGGTGGGAAAAGTCGGGGTATGAGGAGAGAAGTAAGGCGATGACTTAAAGAATGTGACGTTGGCAGAGATGAAGTAGCGGTTATTATCTGGAGAATAACACTGATACCCTTTTTGAAGTCGGGAATATCCTAAGAAGATGCATTTAATAGATTTAGCAGAAATTTTATCTTGTCCCGGGATTAGATTATGGACAAAACACAACCAAATATGCGAAGTAGCACCGAATAGAAAGGTTGGTTAGGAAATAAGATAGAGTGAGGAATTTGGTCCTGTAAAACAGAGGAAGGCATGTGATTAATGAGATAGCAAGTTGTAAGAACAACATCCCCCATAAACGAAAGAGTATATGGTTATGGATTAATAAGGTACGAGTCGTCTCAATGAGATGTCTGTTTTTACGTTCAGCAAGACGATTTTGTTGGGGGTATATAGGCACATGAGGACTCATGGAGAATACCCAGAGATTATATAAAGGTGGTAAAAGGAGCAGAAAAATACTCATGAGCATTATCACTACGAAATACGAATAATAACACTAAATTGAGTTTTGATTTAAGCACAAATTTTTGAAAAATAGGAAATAACTCAGAACGATCTTTCATTAAAAACAGCCAAGTCTTTCGAGAGTAATCATCAATAAATGTCACAAAATACCGAAATCCCATAACAGAGTTGACACGGCACGGACCCCAAACATCGAAATGAATTAACTCAAAAGAAGACACAGCTCGATTATTGACTCGCTTGGGAAACTGTACACGAATATGTTTCCAAAGTTGACACGACTTACATAGAAGTGAAGATAAGGAAGAAAGTTACGGAACCAGTTTTTGGAGCTTAGAGAGGTTGGGGTGACCCAAACGGTAGTGGAGAACATCAGCAGAATCGGTGGAGGTGCAAGCGACCGCAGGCAATGACTGCGTAAGATGATAAAGGCCTTGTGACTCACGTCCTGTACCAATTATCCGTCCCATACCCTGGTCATATACAAGAACAGAATGATTAAGAAAGGTGACGGAATATTTCAGATCATTGATGAGTATACTATCAAAAATAAGATTGAAAGGACAACCCGGTACATAAAGCACAGATTGTAGAGGCAATGAAGGAACATGAGAGGCTGCCCAATGCCTTTAGCGACATTTTTAGAACTATTAGTAAGGGTAATCATAGGAAGAGAATGAGAACTAGTTAAAGAAGATAAAAGTTTTGGATTACCAGAAATGTGATTAGAGGCGCCAGAGTCCAGGACCCAGGGGTCCAATGGTGATGACTGAGTGATGCAGGCAACAGAATTACCAGTATGAGCAACAGAAACAAATGACAATGACTGAGAGGCCTGATATTGGAGGAAAGCTGCATATTTGGCTTTAAAGTAATAGTCTTGCTCCAGTCGGCCATGGTAGTGAAAACAGAGTGGAGGGCGGCTCGGAAGATGGGGAGATCGACGCCGTCTGAGTTTAGGGATGTCGCCGGAACAGTGACCAGTGATGCTTGAACAGTGACGTCTGAACAGTGACTCATGAACAGTGACGCGTGAACAGTGATGCCGGAACAGTGACACTAAAAAAAAAGTGAAAAGAAACCCCAGGATCAACCTATTGATACCATGAAGGAATGGAGGAAATCATTTTTTTTATTTTCTTGATTTAAATTATACAAGAATAGACTTTATATAGCCTTTAACCGTCTCTATAAAAGGTAAATAGATCTATAAATAATTACGCACAATTAATCATCATATCCCTAGCAATTTTAAAGATACTTTCATATTTCTAACAAAACTGATTAAAACTATTTAGAGGGAGATAGCTGATACCATGATTAGTACTTGAACATAAAAGTTATTTGATGGATTATGAATTGTGAGAAGAGATATGATCTGCGTTTTCACTTGAGGTGTTATACTCTAAACATTTGTTAGTTGCATGGAATATGAATCTTTTAAAGTGAAAATGTATATAGGTCTGATCGTGATTTTATAAATCTACCACGTAAGTGCACGCATCGCTTAAGTAATACAATGACTAATAGTCGGATGTCAAAGCCACCGAGACTTAATATTTCTCTTATTAATACCAAGACTAACCCACTTAACTTAAACTAAACTATTGAGAAGAGAATTTGATTTAATCGAATTTAACTAAAATTAAACAAATAAAAAACATTGGAAAACCTTATAGATAGAAGAACCTAGGGTTGTAACTTCACATAAGCATGCACGCAATGAGTTCAGATACTTTTCATTCAATTGGATTATAGTTCTTAATTATTAACCTAGAACACTAAATTATTCACAAGCCTCTTTCGATGGTCAGGTGAAAATATTCAGAATAAATCAATTAACTGTATGTCTATATTAATTAAATTAAACCAAATTCATTAAGCTCAAGTTCTAAAATTGGCTACGCATGCCCTTTAGGTATATGTATGTCCTATAGGTAAATCTATTCAACGAATAAATCACACGTTATTATTCTCATGGCTAACCCAAATTTCCTCCGTCGAGTTCCTAAGGATTTACCAAGATTATTCTATTGTTGGCCAAACACATAAAATAAACGTTCAAGCATAGAGAATAATAAATAATCAATAACAAACCCAAAGAATAAAAATATGCAATTAAATTAAAAAACATGCTTGAGATTCATTACAATAATAGATTTAATGAATTAGCTACTCACAATAAACAATAAACACAAGCTAATCATTATAAATACAAAACAATGACTCATAAAAGATAAATTAGAGAGAAAATGGAAGAAAGAACTCTCGTTGTAGCCTTTGTCTTCAAACTCCAACACCAGTTGAAGCACTCGTCCTTGTCTTGCTCTAAACGTTCTTCTATATTCTAGGGGCTCCAAAATATGTTATGAGACTTGATTTTTGGTTTTGAGACAAACTTATGCTTATATAGGAAGTTCATGGAGTGTTTCATACTTAAAAATCGAATTTATGGTGGATTGGGGTCAAAATTACCGTGTCGCGATGCGTTTTGCGCGCCGTGACTCACTTTGCTCATCATTAGCGTGTCGCGACGCTCAAGGGGCTTCGTCGTGACACACCTATTTACTTAACAATCAAATTACAATTTTTGATTTTGTTCAACTTTTGTGCTTGCACACTTCTCGACGCGCAGTTTGCGTCAAGATGCACATTTTCACTCCGAAATAAACCCTGATTTGCTCTGTATCTTATCGTTTTTATCTCTAATTAATTTCATTGAGTCGTGATATGATTTTAACCTACAAAAACACACCCAAAATACATCAAAATGCATAAAAACTCGATATCACCAATAAAATATTAAGATAAAAGGGAGAGAAATATAGGGATGTTAACCACTCATTAAAGTGAAAAGTCAATAAATTACTTTGATTGAGCAGATATTGCAATATTTTAGATTTAAAGATTAAGTTGTACTTGGATTGTGTATCATATTATGTTGAAGGTTTGTGTGTGAAGAATACATTGGCAGGCGGGGGTGACACAATTTATTTGTTATGGTTTATGTTGGTAGTGAAACTCATTATGGTTCATGCTCTCTATGCTAAAGCATGTCTAGATGTCTAGATGTATATTGTCTCTTGTTTGAAGATTGGTTTCTACTATATTAGATGCTGATAACTTAGCTCTAGGAAACCTTTTTTTAACAAATTATGTTTATTGATGTATCATAATTTAGAGAGAATTTTATTACTTAAACTCGCTATCATGAATTAAGCTTTTAGGAATATTGGAACCCTAATTGCATTTCCTTAAATGTCCTATTTTATTTTCATTAGACATGGAAAAATATGTGCAAACTTTAAAAATTTTGGATTGTATCAGAGTTGGAAATCAAATCTTTATATTATTTAATTTAAAGCAAATATTATATTTTATCCAGTGTTCTAAAACGCCCCACCTAGGCGGCGCGTATAGGTTCGGCAGCCTATGGCCGCCGCGCCAATCCCCAAATTATTGGGGTCAGACGCTCGTCGCAAATTCATCGGTCAACCGCCGTTGACCGACGCATAATTTGAAATTTATTGTTTTTTCCAATCGAATTTCACACCCTAATCCTAACCCTAACCTTAATTTTATAAAATTAACTCTCTAACTCATCAATTTGAAAAAATCTCAATTTAGAGCATAAACCCTAATTTCAAAAATCTAATCTTTTTTCTATTTTTGTTAGTTTCTCATCAAATTGACCATTTATAAATATTAACCATTACTCAAGTAACATTTATCTATGATTAATTTCTCCGAATCTTAAACCTAATTATAGAAATTCTCAATTTCCGATTAACCGTCTAGGCCCCGACTAGGCGCTCTAAGCGATAGGCGTTGGGTCGCCGCCCGACTAGCGCCTAGCGTATTTTAGAACACTGATTTTATCTGTAGAAAAACAAACTGACATGAGGATATTAGTGGAGATATTATTATGATTCTCTTATCTTCTCGTAGAAGAAAAATTAAAAGAGACTGTTGTTTATCAAATAGACAGTGATTACAAGAATCTAATGCATCATCTTTGGAAACGGTGATGAAATCCTTTTTGTCTGGGTAGACAACCTCTATCACTCATGTGATCGAGTTCCTAGTGCCACATATTTTGAGAAGCCTCTCATTCAACTATATTGAGGCTGTCTGTATAAATTTTCACATGAGTCTTGTATAAAATGCTATAAATATATCCTCAGCCGAAGACCATGTCACTTTTTTTATTCTCCATGTCTTTGCTAAAGCGATTGTCATAGTTCTATTTGTCCAGGGTTATTCCCTAAAGTAGATTTAGCCGAAGTTTTGGAATATGTCGAACATATTTCAAGGTTATTGTGCAGTTGACATTCGTTTGTATTTGAACATCACCAATTTCTACGATATCAAAGGAATTTTTATTTCTCATCTTCATTGTACCAAAGTCTATAGCTTTGTATATCATGAAAAAATTTATATGAGTGACATGGTAAGAGGCTGCAGTATCTATCACCCACTCAACATCTTGGCTTGAGGTGTGAATATATGTCTCTTCTTCAATGGAAAAATAACTACATCTCCTGAGGCAATGACTAGTGTCTCTCTATCGTTAGTCTTTTGCTGCGAATTGCCTTGGATTTGCTCTCATTGTAATTTTTGGCAATTCTTCTTTATGTTTCATTCTATGCCACAATGGCAGCACTTGTAAGTAGGCTTCCTTCCATATGTGGATCTGTCATTACTTTTACTCCTGCCTCTCCCTCTGCTTAGATTTCTATCTCGTTATCTTCCTTGGTTCTCCATGATGAGGGCTTGTGATTGATCTATGCCAGCATCATTTCTCTTGGCCTATTCATTTGACAATGTATCACCATTGACATAGTAAGTTTGCCATCTGGGGCGGAATTGCTGAGAGAAACCACCAATGTCTCCCACCTATCGGGAAGAGAATTGAGAAGTAAAAGGGCTTGTACTTCATTTCCAAGTATCATGTTTACTGTTGATAACTGATTCATCAGGCTGTTCCTGCATTCTGATTTCATAGGCTAATGTTGAAGCTCCTGAATTCAGAGTCTAATACTTAGCCTGCTATCAGAGTCTGACTTGATGCTGCATTCAGAGTCTGGTTCTGAAGCTTCTGAATTCAGAGTCTGATGTTGAACTGCTTTCAAAGTCTGGTGTTGAAGCTCATGAATTTTGAGTCTGATGCTGATGTTCTTCCTTAGGATGAATCTGACCTAGGTTCTTTTCTTTGTTTTTTTCTTTTTTTTTTCAAATTACTCACTAGGGTCTTAGAAATAAATCAAAATAAAATGTTAAGGACATGCTTATTTCTTCAATAAATGCTAAAAATAGAATGTTAAGTACGAACTGATATGAAGAAGGAAAAACCTAGATTTGACAGAAAGTTTCAGAACAGAATATTAACCAAGAAACAACAAGAAAAAAATAAGATCCAACAATGGCCGAAATAGGTGAATCAAGTACCTATGGCCGAAACTCAACACAAAAAAGAAACAATGATTAAAACAGAATCAAACAACAAATAAGGATAGGAAAATCAGACATCGGAACCCTGAACTCTGACACCAAATGACAAGAAACTCACTTGGGTGTTAAATCAAGCAAACCCCAAGTATTTTATCTAAACCCCAAGAACCTTGAATCTTTGATTTTGTAGAAATAAAACCTTCCAAAGTCGGCCCTAAACCACCAAAGAACCGTGTCTTTGACATCCTAAAGATGATGAATCAGTGTTTTGCTAGCATTTAGAGACACTACTAAGCTTGCCACACGTAGATAAGTCGATTTGAACTTAAAAAGATGAACCCTCCCTTACAAGGTTTCGGCCATAGCCATAAAGCTTAAAACTTAAAGTTTTCTTTAAAAGTCGATGTGTGTATTGTCTGAAGCATAAGAGGATTACAAAGTTTATATAGGTTATAAATAAAACCCTAAAGGACGTGAAGATAAAAATACCCCTAAAGGGCGAAATTTCAATAAGGCCTAAAAACTATCTTAATTAGACAATAAGGCCTAAAAACTATTTTAATTACATCAAAATTAAAGTCAACATAAAATGCATAGGTTTTGTCGAATTACATATAGGCTAGAAATAAGCCAAAATCTTCAAAAAGGTCATTGTCTTCAAAAGACTTGTGAAGCTTCATTCAGAACTAATTTGGACCAAGTGAAGTAGCTTAGGACCCTCTCTATTGAAGTCCACATGTGTCTCTGGTGTGCCTCTAACTTGTTTATTGCAATCGGTCATGAAACTCTGAGCTAGTCCTGCCATTACTTCTCTGATCCTCTTGGCCTTCTGTCTTGTGACCCTGTTAGTACTTGCAATGGTTCTACTTTGATGTTTGGCCATGTCCTTTGGTGCTCCAAGTGTTCCTTAGTTCATGTAACTCAGGATAGGATAATGGCTTTTGGTATCTGTGGTTGCCCTATGTGTGTGTTTTGTGGTCATTCGAAAAAGGATGTAGATCACCTTTTCTTCTGGTGCCCTTTTTCCTCTTGGGTTTAGTCATCTACCTAGGCTAAGTGTGGTAAAATATTAGATTCAAGAACCTAGGTTGTAAGAAAATGTCACAAAATTTGCAAGACTTTGATGAGTTTTCTTTCAAGAAGACACAAAGATGCCTCACGAAACTCTCTCAAAATATATTTATTATTGGTTGTTGAATAAAATAACCTTTTATAGGGAGGCTTAACCCATAAGTCATAAAGGAAGAAAAAGCCCTAATCATGCCACTAAAACCTCACACACTCACACATGCCTATACTACCACACATGCCAATAGGCACCTGAAACCTAATTCTAACCCCTAGTTCACGATCCCTCGTGCATGGCACATGCACGTGAACTCCTAACTAAGTAATATAAGGGCTTAAATAATTAATCGTCCAG
Organism: Zanthoxylum bungeanum; assembly: GCA_019454045.1. NCBI lineage: Eukaryota > Viridiplantae > Streptophyta > Magnoliopsida > Sapindales > Rutaceae > Zanthoxylum > Zanthoxylum bungeanum. The sequence goes on from SKCR01037418.1 coordinate 16,336, forward strand.
CTCATTACACAATTAAAATAAATAAATAAAACAAACCCCCAAAAATAATTAATTGTGTAGCCCATCTCCAACTATTTTTGGCTAACATATGAGGTCAATTGCTCCTCAATATTAGTAAATGTACACAAATGCATAAAACAGACGACACCTTAAGTAGCAATACATGAACACAGTAAAGAAAACATTTTCGTATAGATTCTCCTGCAGATGGTACTTAGATGCATTATTTTGAAGTGCAGCATTATCTTGATGCTAGACTTAACAAGCACTGTCACTAAATATTCTCCGATAGAAAGGTGCCCTAAAGCTTGAATTTTCTTGCAAGATGAGTTAACATGTGATTAGATGTTATGCATAGTATGTTGGATTTTTTTCAATTTACTTTTACATTCAACGTTGTATGTTTAGGCTTTCATCTATGATCTTTCCTTCTTAATGATGCAAATTAGAATTTATAAACCAAAGTTAGACAGTTCTTTCATTTGATTTGTTAGCGACACATCAAGTGATTTCGTGGTATACTTTGTTTTCCTGAAGCATGAAGGAAATCTTAGAAAAGCACCATATGCATTCAAAGAACCTTGAGAGGCTGGATCGACCATCACTTGAATTGCAGGTAAGTTTCCTTGTAAATAATTAATTACTTTTCACATAGACTTTCTCTCACATGTAGACCGACCGATAATTTTACATGGTCCGTGTCACGTGGGTAAATAGTGTGGCCCACTAGTACATAAGTCTGTTTCTGATATCGCGATGAAATTCATGGACCTAACCCAATTCAAAAATTAGTTTTTAGATGTAGGGTTGTTCAATACATATATTTTAAATTCGTTTATTCATCTCACCCGCTGTGAAATATTTTCTTCAACAAGTTTACATGAAAAATTTTGGGAGTACAAACCCTAATAAACTAATTACAACTTCTGGCAGTGGTTCTTCTTTGGAATTGAGTTCTTTCTCCCCTTCTATTTTGTTCTTCTGTATTTTCATCTATTGCTGAATGTGTAGAAGGTGAAATGCTTACTTAAATAAATTTTGAATGAAATGCATGGTGTCCAAATTATTATCAAATTATGATTTTTTTTCCATTGCTGCCACTCTTGTAACATATATTTTGGCCACCAAAAACTTGTATTTAAGTTGATCTATATTATCATGCACTACAATTATAATTTAAAACAACCCCATCATTTTAATATATAATTTGCATTTTCTCATTTTCCTACAATTTTGTGCTACCGCCTTATTTTTCCTTGTTTAGTACTTCAGTCTCTATATACACACTAATTGCAGCTTGTGGAGAACAGCAGCTACTCCAGGTTGAGCAAGGAAGTTTCTGACAAAAGCCTTCAGCTGAGGTACACATGACAATGAATCTGTTGTCTCCATTAATATTAATTTGTCGTAAACTTGTAATCTATATATGATGTTAAAGGCGTCGCTGACATTTGGATGAGTTTTCAAACAGTCTCTTAGATGGCTATAAGCAACGCTCATATAATAACTTGTACATATTTGGTTAGTCAACTCGTTATTTTATTGATCAAAGGCCTAGGTAGCGTTTGGGTGGTTTTAAATTAACTAAATGCTCGCACATTGAGATATAAATCTTGATATAAAACAGGCAAATGAGAGGAGAGGAGATCCATGGATTAAGTTTAGAAGAGCTGCAGAAGCTAGAAAGGTCTCTTGAAGTCGGACTGGAACGGGTGATAGACAAGAAGGTTTGAACTAAGAAATTCATTTTCCGTAGATTGACATGATAACAAGTTTGTGTCATTTGGATATGAATCTAATTTAGTACTATAATTGTGTTTTATTCTTTTCAGGGGGAAAAGATTGTGGCTGAGATCAATGAATTCCAAAGAAGGGTTAGATTCTCTTGAAGAGTAAACGTTTGTACATTTCAGTTTCCATTGGTCTCACTCATTTTGTTCCTTTGAATGAAATACGCAGGGAAAGGTATTGATGGAGGAGAATGAGCAATTAAGGCAGCGAGTATGTAAACCCTCGTCTCTTTTTAATTATAAAAAATAATAAATACACAAAAGTAGTACAAAAATATTACAAGAAAAGTAAAATGATTTGTTTTTTAATTAATTTTTTTTTATGTATTTGTGTTATTTATTGTGCTAATTTTGGTGTGTCTACCATTGCTCTTTAATTATTGGGAAAATAATATTCAACTACTCTGTAGATTGTCATAATGACATGATAGTTTAGTGTACGCAGTTTAATATCACTTTTCATCGGATTAATATTAAATGACTTGAATATCTCAAAAATAGTCTAAAGATTGGTAAAAATTTATTTCAAAATTAGATGAACATGTATTAAAACTTGTATTTCTGAAACTACAAAGTTTAAAGTGTCATTGTGACAATCGGTAAGATAATTAGGTGTCATTGTCCCTTAATTATTTGTTGTGTGCTTCTGTGTTTGTTATTGTGAATTTTAACTGAAGCAGGTGGTAGAGATATCAAATGCCCAAAGACAGATAGCTCAAGATTCAGACAACTTTTACAGCGAAGAAGGCCAGTCCTCAGAGTCTGTAACTAACATAACCAATTCATCAAACGTTCCTCCACCTGAATCTGAATGCTCAGACACATCTCTCAAGTTGGGGTGAGTTTAATTTAACTCAATAGTTTCTCTAAATAATGTGCAAATACTCCCCCAGAGACAGGCCAGTCCTGAGATTAGGCAGGCGAGATTTCCTTATATATCCTCAAATATTTTTTATTATAATTCTCTAAAAAATAAACCTAATAGACAAGAGTTTCAAATTTTTATATTATATATTGTGCTATAGCTTTGAGTTTCAAAATACAAAAATGGCCTTAAGCCCCGAGGATAATACGGCCATATCCAGAGGCGTAGCCAAATTGATAAAAATAAACACTTTCAAAGCTCAGCGTTTAGACTCGATTATAAGAGATGTGAGATTAAAAATATATTCGAGCTATCCACCGCTTATCTTTTTGAAAAAAAAAAAAAAGTGCAAATACTCTAAATGGTTAGTTAATATATGTGCAAGTTTTAGCTTACTCATCGAGCCTCCTAATACTTCTTTGCAGCTTACCATATGTTGGGTAAATGTGAAGTCCACTCCAGGTGTTTGCTTTATCAACTGGAGATGAAAATATGATAATTTCTTTTGGTAAAAATGACTTGTATTAATAATGGAATCCGAATCAAACCTTATGTGTTCACGGTTCCGATCAGCAAGATATGATGTTATATATGTATTTGTTCAAGTAATTATGATTGTGATAATCGATTTTGGATAAGGATTTAAAACTAAACTGAATTTGTATTGAATACTGAATTAACTATTAGAATTTATCTAATGTAAGTTAACATACGTTTTACTTATGTTTTGATTGTTGATTTACTGTTTAAGATAAACTCAACTCTGAATCCTAACTCATATTTAATCTCATTATAAAATTTAATTGATTGATTAATTTGATGTAACTCATTATTTTGAAAATTGACTTTTAGCTCATTTTTAAATTTATACTAAATTGTATGTTTCATTTCCAAAATAATTTTAAAGGATATCATTTTCAAAACAATACGAAACTTTGAAAAATAAAATAAAAGGACATTTTCATGGAATTAAGTTCGTGTAAAAATGTAAAATCTTTACTTGGGTTGACGTCAAGTTTATTTGAAAATAATTTACCACACTAATACATGAGTTCGAGTCCTTGTAAGCAAAATATTAGTGTGTAAGTGGATTAACTCGACATAATTTTGAGCTTTACTACTATTATTTATACACACACTTCCATCAAATATCAAATTATAATATATTTTAGAGAGAGTTGCAATTTGAAAAAAAAAAAAAAAAATACTTTAGTAATCGTGGTTCTAAAAATTTTAGATTAGTAATTTGGGTAATCAATCAATTAAAGCCTTCTTAGTTCATCTTTGTCACTTAGGTCCCTTAACTTTAACTATTTGTGGTCATTAAGGTTGCCTTGATAGAAAATTAATTTGAATCTTTTACCGTTATGTTGGGGGAGAATTCATTGTTTAATGAAAATGGCACGGGGTTAGACGAAAAAAGGCTTCAGGACCTTCCGTCAGAATCACCTTTCATGCCTACTGTCAGAGTCTGACAGCAGAATCTGCCAGCAGAGTCTAACAACAAAATGTGTCATTAGAGTCTGACAACAAAATCTGTCATCAGAGTCTGATAACAGAATCCATCATCGGGGCCTGAAGTCAGGACCTCTATCAGAATTCGAATTCAGAGCTCACCCACCTATGGGAAAGTTGTGTCAGGCTTGACTCCCACGAAAGCAAGCACATATCATGCAATGATTATACCCGAAATATTAGCTCATTGATACAAGATTCTTCTAAATTAGGAATCAGACAGATGATTAATTACTTTTCGTTTCTTTAAGCTAAAGCGTGTGTATCTTTAAAAATGGTGGGACAATAAAATCCACGCTGAAAGATTTTTGCAGCGGTTTTCTTAGATGAAAAATGACATCTACATGCTTCTGAATGACAAAATTGAATAAAACCACTTATCTCATTGTCGGTATGATGAGTGGTAAATCTATCACTATTTCCCACTCATTTAACTTAATATTTTGTATAGTTTCTTGAGTTTTGTGAATATTTTGATGTGTTTTGTGTTATTTTGTAGATAAATAAAGTTTCAGGACATTCTGGAGGTGATTTGGAGCAAAATAGTGAAAATTGGAAAAAATGGTATTTTTGTAATTTGGCCGCGTCGCGACGCTCAAGCACTTGGCGTCGCGACGCCTAACGTGCGCCAAACAATGCTAACGTGCGTCGGGTCAACGGGTCAGAATTTGAAAAAGTTTGACTTTGCTAACGTGCGCCGTGCCACGTGTCACTATCACATCTGATCTGCTAACATGCGCCGTGCCACGTGTCATCATCCTACGGTGCCGACAGTCGCCATCGCCACGTGTCGCCATGTGTCATTCCACGTCACCACCACGTCATCATCCACATCACCAGTTGACCAGTCAAAGCGCCACGTCACCGCCACGTCATCATCAGCCAATCACGAAGTGCCACGTGTCGCAATCCTACGGTGCCGACACTCCCTTTCGCCACGTGTCGCCATGTCATCGCCACGTCAGCATAATAATTGAGCTCTCAGCCGCCTCGCCACGTGTCGCCTTATCTCCTTATCTGAATTGCCACGTGTCAAGACATCAGCATGCCACGCCAAAATGTGCTGGCGTCGCGACGCCAAAGCCTTTGGCGTCACGACGCTGGAGGCCTACCGGGGTCTATAAATTGAGCTCGAGATTTCAGTTTTAGATGTACCATTCTCTCTCATTTCTTTGATGTAAATATGGAGTCTTCTCTCTAGTTTCTTTTAATTTAAGTTTTGTAATTAAATTTTAATTATGTTCTGTAATAATAGTAATTTACTTTCTTTATTTTTACAGTTTTTACTATTCACCATGATGAGGTAACTTCCCCCTGCTAGGGTGAAAGGTAATTCTTTTACTATTGCTATTTAGATTAATCTCCATTTAATATAATATATAAACTATTTAAAATTTGACTTAAAAAGGATACCGCCAGATTGGTCAGTTGGTAATTCATTTTAATCTGGTTTAAACCTGACTAATCAAGGATACCGCCAGATTGGTCGGTTGGTAATTAAATTTTGGTTCCGCCTATATGGCAGGTTAATTTTGGTTCCGCCTTTATGGCTGGTTTATTTTGGTTCCACCTTTATGGCTGGTTTATGGACAAATATTACCGCCTTAATGGCTGGTTGGACTTAATTTGATTTAATCAGGTTACCGCCTATATGGCTGGTTGGGAAAATTATCACAAGTATATATATTATATTAAGGGAGATATCTAAATAGTAAATAATAGAAGTTAATTCATTTTACCTTAGCATTTTATTTTATTGCATTTATCTTTCCGCATTTACTTTTTAGTAATTTTACTTATGTCTTTTAAGTTTTTACCAGCCCCTAGTATGTGTTGTAACTAAGTTAGTTATCTATGGTTGTGATGAAATCTAATATCACCGATTTATAAGGGGTTAGATTATAGTTTGGGTAATATAAAGATTTATTTATTGAGTCTTAATCTTAATGTTTTTTACTAACTGGTCACTAATAAAATTGACAAGGTAAACTTAAAATGAACTAGACATAGGGATTTTAAGTTTAAGACCTTAGACTCATTAGCCCACGATCTTCCTTGAGGATAGATAACCCTTTAATAGATTTCCTTACTTGATAGGAATATACCTGTCGGGAGGGGGTAGCCAAATTGGAACTTAATCTTAATAAATCTAGGTAATTTGGTTGACATAGACATATGGTTCAATTGGATTATACTAGGTATTTGTAATGACCTGACATCGGAAGAGGCTTTTACATAATTTAGTGTTACAGGTTAATAAATCAATATATTACCCACTTTAAGATATCCACTTCATTCTTTAAAGATATTAGGAAGATTCACAACCCTAAATAGTTTTAATATTGAATTTTCTTAAACCTATTTTCGAACAATTTTATTCACTTGTTTTTAAATTTAGAATCGTCACCATTTCAAATCAATCAAACAACCTGTTAGATATTAGTAATCATTTGACCTCATAAAATTAATAGTTTAGGTATTAAGTCCTCGTGGGATCGATACTTTTTATACTACTTGAACGATACGTGCGCTTGTGTTATACGCGTGTGTTTATGCCGGTCAAGTTTTTGGCGTCGTTGTCGGGGACTTATTTATCTTTCATTATTAGTTTTGAGGTTAGATTCGTTACTTGTATCTAATTTTCTTTTTACTTATTGTTTTTGTTTTCTTGTGTTTCAGGTTCTCAGATCCTTCATGAGAAGAACCAGAAGCTTGAACTACGACCGCTTGACCCGAAAATTGAAAGAACCATCAGACAGTTGAGAAGGGAAAGACGAGAAGGCCAAGAAGCAATTGTTAACATGGAACCTGAACCTTTGGAGGTTACACCACCAATTCCCATTCGAGACAGAACCATTCAGGTGGTTGATGGCCTCATTTCCTGTATTGTACTTCCTCCCTTACCAGTAAATGCAGGTGATATCAAAACTTGCATTCAGATGATTCAGCCATCAGTGCAGTTTGGGGAAAAAGTAACTGAAGATCCTAATACCCACATCAGCAACTTCCTGGAAGTTTGCGGCACTTTCAATTACAACCGAGAAGCTGAAGAAGCAGTGAGACTGCGTGTTTTTCCATACTCCTTGAAGGACAGAGCTAAAGCTTGGCTACATTCACTACTAGCAGGTTCCATCACAACTTGGAACACTTTAGCCTCCAAATTTCTTGCAAAGTACTTTCCACCAGCCAGAACCAGAATGCTGAGGAATGACATCACATCCTTTATGCAACAAGAATCAGAAACTCTCTACGAAGCTTGGGAAAGATACAAAGATTTACTCCGGAAATGTCCTCACCATGAGATTCCAAAATGGCTTCAAGTCCAAACATTCTATAATGGACTTTCTGGAATAATGAGAACCACAATTGATGCTGTTGCTGGAGGAGCTTTGATGGAAAAATGAGAAGATCAAGCCTGGGACCTAATCGAAGAAATGGCCAACAAAAATTCCTTGTGGCCAACAGAAAGGAGCATGATTCAACGAATTGCTAGAATTTATGAAGTTGGAGCCAATTCAGCAGTCAGTGCCAAACTGGATCAAATATGCAAATTCATGGAGACTCTCGGCATGCAAAGCAACATTGGATCCACAAGTTCACCATATGGAGGAGCACCAGAACTAAACCAACTTGAAGAGAGACGGTGAATTATGTCAATAATTTCAACAGACAGGGGAACAATCCATATTCCAACACCTACAACCCGGGGTGGAGGAATCATCCCAATTTCTCATGAGCAACAATTCAGGGCAAAAGAACTATCCACCACCTGGATTCCAGCAACAGAACAAAAGCCAGGAGTTTGAAAAAGAACCAGAAATTGAAGAATGGATTGCAGAGATGTTCAAAAAGCAACAAGCAGCATATGATGCTATATTTCAAAGCCAATACGCTTCTATCAAAGCATTGGAGAATCAAATTGGACAACTGACCAATGCTCAGAGTTACAGACCACCAGGAAATCTTCCCAGCAATACAGAACCAAATCCAAGGAACCGAGGGAAGGAGCAATGTCAAGCCATCACCTTGAAAAGTGGTACTGAAATCAACAAAAATGTTGGAATCAAGGCAACCATTGAAGGTGTTCCAAAAGAAGCAGAGAAACAGATGGAGGAAAAAGAAGCAAAGGAAAAAGAACAGATCACTCCACCTCACCTTTTCCTCAGCGTCTTCAGAAAAAAAAAACTGGACAAACAGTTTGCTCGATTCCTGGAGGTTTTCAAAAAGCTGCACATCAACATCCAATTTGCAGAAGCCTTGGAACAAATGCCCAGCTATGTCAAATTCATGAAAGATATTCTTTCACGAAAACGGAGATTGGGAGACTACGAGACAGTAGCATTGACGGAAGAATGTAGTGCCATCATTCAGAGAGAAAACTTCCCCAAAAATTGAAAGAATCTGACAGTTTCACTGTCCCCTGCACCATTGGAGAACATTATATCGGTAAGACTTTACGTGATTTAGGTGCAAGTGTTAATTTAATGCCTTTTTCTATTACAGGAAACTGCAAATTGGAGAAGACAAGCAATGCACCTCAGTCTCACTTGCAACTTGCTGATAGAACACTCGCATTTCCAAGAGGAGTCGTTGAAGATGTGCTGGTCAAAGTTGATAAACTCATTCTCCCAGCAGACTTCATTATCCTTGACATGGATGAAGACAAAGATGTACTGATCATCCTGGGAGACCATTCTTGGCAACAGGTCGAACTGTGATTGATGTACAAAAAAGAGAATTGACCATGAAAGTTCAGGACCAAGAAGTTACCTTCAATGTTTTCAAAGCCATGAAATTCCCGAGTGAGAAAAAAAATGAAGAATGCTTCAGAGTTGATGTTGTTGATAGTATCATTCAAAATACTGAGCCAAATCCCACAGATACACTTGAAGCTTGCATCACCAACATGACTGACAGCGAGCTACATGCTGAAATCCTGGAATGTATCAACTACCTTGACAAACCATTCCGATTCAAAGCAACACCACCAGTTGAAAGCTTGGAACTGCCAAAGAAAGATCGAATCAAGCCTTCGATTGAAGAACCACCACAGCTGGAGCTGAAGTTACTTCTAAGCCATCTCAGGTATGCATTTCTTGGAAACTCTTCTGAATTACCTGTTATTATTTATTCTTCACTAACATTGGAGCAGGAAGAAAATCTACTGGAGTATTACGAGAACACAAAAGAGCCATTGGCTGGACTATAGTAGACATTCGAGGCATTAGTCCATCATTTTGCATGCACAAGATCCTGATGAACGATGAGTACAAACCAACAGTGGAGCATCAACGGAGACTCAATCCAATCATGAAGGAAGTCGTGAAGAAAAAAATCATCAAATAGTTGGATGCTGACATCATTTACCCCATCTCAGATAGCACTTGGGTGAGTCCTATGCAGTGTGTGCCAAAGAAAGGAGGAATTACTATGGCACCAATGAAAAGAACGAGCTATTCCAACAAGAACAGTGAATGGATGGGAGGGATGCATGGACTACTAAAAGCTGAACAAAGCCACGAGAAAAGGACCATTTTCCGCTACCATTCATTGACCAGATGTTAGACAGATTGGCGGGACATGAATTCTATTGATTTCTTGACGGATATTCATGATACCATCAGATTTCCATCGCCCCAGAAGATCAGGAGAAAATCACATTTACATGTCCTTATGGTACTTTTTCTTTCCGCAGGATGCCATTTGGATTATGTAATGCCCCCGCCACTTTTCAGCGTTGCATGATGGACATCTTCTCAGACATGCTGGAGCAGAGTATGGAGGTTTTCATGGATGACTTTTCTGTGTTTAGAGATTTTTTTGACCATTGTTTGCAAAATTTGGAACAGGTGTTACAAAGGTGCGAAGATACAAACCTGGTACTCAACTGGGAGAAATGTCACTTTATGGTGTAGGAAGGCATTGTTCTTGGACACCGGATCTCACAAAAGGGGATTGAGGTAGACAAAGCAAAGATTGAAACAATTGAAAAACTACCTCCACCAACATCTGTCAAAGGGATTCAGAGCTTTCTCTGACATGCAGATTTTTACAGGAGATTTATCAAAGACTTTTCCAAAATAGCAAAACCTCTTTGCAATCTGCTGGAGAAGGATATGCCTTTCAACTTCACCAAAGAATGCCATGAAGCTTTTGAGATCTTAAAACAGAAGCTGGTCTATGCCCCCATCATAGTAGCACCAGACTGGACCATTCCATTTGAAGTGATGTGCGATGCTAGTGATTTTACTGTAGGTGCAGTTTTGGGACAACGTAAAGCAAAAATTTTCCACGCCATTTATTATTCCAGCAGAACTCTAAATGAAGCTCAACTCAACTACACAACCACCGAAAAGGAGTTGCTCACAGTTGTGCACGCTTTTGACAAATTCTGCTTCTATCTGCTGAGTCCCAAAGTGGTGGTCTACACAGATCATTCAGCAATCAAATATCTAATCACGAAGAAAGATGCAAAACCCAGATGATCCATTGGATACTTCTTCTATAAGAATTCGACGTGGAGATCAGAGATAGGAAATGAACAGAAAAGCAAGTGGCAGATCATCTGTCGAGGCTCGAGAATGAAGAAACAACTGGCAAAGAACTGTCAATCAAAGAAACTTTTCCAGATGAACAGCTGTTTGCCATAAAACAGCAGGAAGTCCCTTGGTATGCTGACTATGTCAACTACATAGTGTCAGGAAAATGGCCGTTGGAATGGACAACTCAGCAACAGAAATTTTTTTTCAAAGAAGCCAAGCATTATGTTTGGGATGAGTAGTACATGTTCAAACGATGTGCTGATCAACTACTGAGACGATGTGTTCCACAGGAGGAGGTCAACAGTGTTCTATAGCACTGTCATTCATCACCATACGGCGGACACTTCAGCGGAAATAAAACTGCAGCAAAAGTTCTTCAATCAGGTTTTTTCTGGCCCACTCTTTTTAAAGATGCTTATATTTTTGCTTTTCAATGTGACAGGTGCGAGAGAACGGGAAATATTTCCAGGAGAAACGAAGGACCATTGCAAAACATTCTGGAAGTGGAGATATTCGATGTGTGGGGTATTGATTTCATGGGACCGTTTGTTCCATCATTCGGAAACCTGTACATCCCGGTTGCTGTAGACTACGTCTCCAAATGGGTTGAAGCAATTGCACTGTCATCCAATGATTCAAAAATGGTGATCAAATTCCTGAAAAAGAACATTTTCACTCGGTTCGGAACACCTCGTGCAATCATCAGCGATGGTGGCTCACATTTCTGCAACAGATACTTTGATGCACTTCTATCCAAATACGGAGTTACTCACAAGGTTTCCACAGCTTACCATCCACAGTCAAATGGACAGGTTGAAGTTTCAAATAGGGAGATCAAAAGAATCTTGGAGAGAATTGTTGGATCAACAAGGAGGGACTGGTCTACAAAACTAGATGATGCATTATGGGCCTACCGGACAGCTTACAAAACACCCATTGGTATGTCCCCATATCGATTGGTGTTTGGGAAAGCATGTCATCTGCCAGTTGAGCTTGAACACAAGGCGTACTGGGCACTGAAGAAGTTGAATCTTGATTCACAAGCTGCAGGGAGAAACGACTTCATCAACTCAATGAATTGGAGGAGTTTCATCTACATGCTTATGAGAATGCCAGATTATACAAAGAAAAGACAAAGAAATGGCATGACTGAAAAATAGTGCACAGACAGTTGAAACCAAGGCAGCAGGTGTTGTTGTACAACTCGAAGTTGAAACTTTTCCCTGGAAAGTTGAAATCTAGGTGGTCAGGTCCATTTGTGATCACTCAGGTTTTACCTTATGGAGCTGTTGAGTTACTGGATCCCAACACCAACAACACATTCAAAGTTAACAGTCAGCGTGTCAAGCACTACTGGGGAGAATCATTTGAGCGACAAAAAGAAAGTGTCCCACTTTCAGATCCAGCATAACGTTCAGGCAGTCACGTCTAGCTGACGACTTTAAACTTAGCACTCGCAAGGAGGCAACCCATGCAATTTTTGTATATATTGTGATTGGTGTGATTTAATTTTGGTGTGTTTAGTTTTTGCAGATTAAGACATTTCAAGATGGAAGAAGCTCTCGCAAATCTTCACAAGCAATTTCCTTCTCTCTCTCAAAAATCTATTATGAAAGTTACAAAGCTCGCTTGGAACGGATGAGACTACTAACAATCCATGGTGTTCCTAATGACATTCGTTGGGTAATTATGAAGCACGAGTCCGATTGGCAGGTGAGTCTTCTGACTCTTTTATTTCACATCTGTCTGGTTTTGGAAGAAGCACCTATGCAAAGAAATGTAGAGCTAAGCAAATGGGTGTTTGTTACAAATGTGCACGCTGGAATTGCAATACTCGTTGTCGTTCTTTAGGAATGGTTTCTGATAATTGCGAAGACAAAATTAAATTCATTAGGGATGGCTTGAGTAAGGAGTCTTTAGATGATATATCTTCGACTCTTGAGACGCATCCCAGTGGATATGTTCACATAGCCTTTCGCAAATTACATACACAATTTCAAAAAGAAAGACAACAGTTAAGTCTTAGGAATCTGACTCAAAAAGACCATGTTTTTCAATTTATAAGAAAATTGGATGGGAAGCTTGTCCCTGACGCTATACGTTAATCAAGCTGTAATATTATATCTCTTTGTCTTTTCCTAATAATTGTGATTTGTTTTGTTGTTTTCTTTTTTTTCTCCGACATGATCCAGACCTTTTTGACTATCACGATTCATTTTACTGTTTACTAATAATTGTCATTTGGCAGATACTAGTGCTATTATTTTACTCACCCTTTTCAGGTATTATAAATTCAATCATCATTGCACTTTTGAAGACATCCAGAGTAAAACATGGAAGCCACTTCAAGAAGACAAGTTGAAAACATTTGTGTGTTTTGCGGTAGTAGTGTTGGTACTAAACCACAATACGTAGAAGCAGCAGAAGAATTGGGTCGAGTCTTAGCTGCAAGAAATATGCACTTAGTATATGGAAGAGGCAATCTTGGACTAATGGGGATCGTTTCAAAGGCCGTACAGGAAGGAGGCAGTAACGTTTTAGGAATCATCCCAAAACCCTTGGCAGAGCCAAATCTTATTGGATCATCAAACGGAGAGTGACTGATCGTGCCAGGTATGTCTGAACGACTGGTAGAAATGATTAACTGTGCTGATGCTTTTATTGCTTTGCCAGGTGGCTTGGGCACATTGGAGGAAATTTTTATAGTGTTATCTTGGGCGAACTTGAACATACACCAGAAACCAATTGGGCTATTTAACGTTGATGGATTTTATGATTTTCTTTGTGTGTTTCTTGATGATGCCCGGAGAAATGGGTTTGTGTCAAAACCTTTGAAAGAACTACTCTTCACTGCCAGAACTGCTCCGGATCTAATAGACCAACTCTTAGCCTATTAACCACAAGTTAACCCTATCATTTCAAAGAAAAATTGGTCCAAGGTGGTAAGAGGCTTCGGATTAATCTGGATCTTAACCTTTAATTTCCTGTAGAATTTCAGCTAACCAGGTATTATCTTCTAAATTATTCTTCTACTGTTTAAGACATTGGGGACAATTCTCATTTAGGTTTGGGGAGGGAATTAGTTGATCAGTACCCTATTTTTAATTTGTGTGTTATTTTTATTTTTAGTCCAAATTTTTTTGAAAAAATACAAAAAAAAAATGAAAAATTTTCAAAAATTACAAAATATTTTGCGTTTTTTATTTTAACTAAAAAGGTAAATTGGTAAGAGAAAGCTGAGTAAGGAGTTTCCACTCCTGAGACGTATCTCAAACTTATTTCGGAACAAGTTAATTTTTGTTTATTTCCTTTTGAATTATTTAATTTGTGGATTCTCCATAATACTGACTAAAATAGATCTTCATATGCTCAGTTGGCAGATATTATCAATATGCATAGTAACATACGGACATGAGTTAAAATTGAAAAGTTTGTAATATTAAGTACTCTAGTTTAATTGGAGGAAGCATCTCAAAAAGTGATGGAGTAAAAAAAAAACATTTGAGATCCGAGTTATTAAGTCTGTAAGGGTGTTTTAACACCTAGTGCCCTAAAGCCAACTGGTTTGGGAGTCACTGGCCCAAAGCTCGCTACATGGATCAAAGATGCTGCAAAAAATATATATATCTGAAGTCTGAGTAATTAAGTCTGTAGGGGTGTCTTAACACCTGGTGCCCTAAAGCCAACTGGTTTGGGAGCCACCGACCCAACACTCGCTACATAGATGGAAGATATTGTATATAAATAAAAAAAATCAAAGAAAAAATCAGAAAAATCAGAAAATTTATTCCATTGCTGTAAAAAGATGTGAATTCTGATAAAACTTTAGGACAAAATTATTATTCTCTTATCAAATGTATTTATGACTGTTGTGGGCAAAAATGAGTTGTTTAATATTATGTTGGCTGTGTATATGGAGAATGGTAAATATAATCGGAGAATTTACTTATTCAGTAATTTAGAAAGAAACAAAACAACTAGTAACTTGGAGTAGAAGTTTCACCTGATTAGTCACTAACATCTTTATTCTCTTTTCGCTTGTCTTTTTGCTTTTGTGTGCATTAGTTTCACTATCTTTTTACTTTTGTAAACTGTTTGTGGGTATCATCGCTGTAAACCCTCACGAGACTACAACTCGTCCACTAGGGACACCTAGGGGTTTAAAGGCTTGTTGCATACGCTAAATGCAACCGTGATCCCTATGAAAGTGGCTTAGTTAAATTTTATTATGTTATTTTATTTTATGTTTTGCTCGAGGACAAGCAAAATGTTAGGTTTGGGGGCGTGATGAATGGTAAATCTATTACTATTTCACACTCATTTAACTTAATATTTTGTATAGCTTCTTGAGTTTTGTGAATATTTTGATGTGTTTTGTGTTATTTTGTAGATAAATAAAGTTTCAGGACATTTTGGAGGTGATTTGGAGCAAAACAGTGAAAATTGGAAAAAAGGGCATTTTTATAATTTGGTCGCGTCGCGACGCTCAAGCACTTGGCGTCGCGACGCCTAACGTGCCCAAACAGTGCTAACATGCGCCGGGTCAACGGGTCAGAATTTGAAAAGTTTGACTTTGCTAACGTGCGTCGTGCCACGTGTCACCATCACAACCGATCTGCTAACATGCGCCGTGCCATGTGTCATCATCCTACGGTGCCGACAGTCGCCATCGCCATGTGTCGTTACGTGTCACTCCACGTCACCGCCACATCATCATCCACATCACCAGTTGACCAGTCAAAACGCCACGTCATCATCAACCAATCACGAAGTGCCACGTGTCGTAATCCTACGGTGCCGACACTCACTTTCGCCACGTGTCGCCATGTCATCGCCACGTCAGCATAATAATTGAGCCTCAGCCGCCTCACCACGTGTCGCCTTATCTCTTATCCGAATTGCCACGTGTCAAGCCATCAGTATGCCACGCCAAAATGTGCTAGCGTCGCGACGCCAAAGGCTTTGGTGTTGCGACGCTGGAGGCCTACCGGGGTCTATAAATTGAGCTCGAGATTTCAGTTTTAGATGTACAATTCTCTCTCATTTCTTTGATGTAAATAGGGAGTCTTCTCTCTAGTTTTTTTTTTAATTTAAGTTTTGTAATTAAATTTTAATTATGTTCTGTAATAATAGTAATTTACTTTCTTTACTTTTACAGTTTTTACTATTCACCATGAGGAGGTAACTTCCCCCTGCTAGGGTGAAAGGTAATTCTTTTACTATTGCTATTTAGATTAATCTCCCTTTAATATAATATATAAACTATTTAAAATTTGACTTAAAAATGATACCGCCAGATTAGTCGGTTGGTAATTCATTTTAATCTGGTTTAAACCTGACTAATCAAGGATACCGCCAGATTGGTCGGTTGGTAATTAAATTTTGGTTCCGCCTATATGGCAGGTTAATTTTGGTTCCACCTTTATGGCTGGTTTATTTTTGTTCCGCCTTTATGGCTGGTTTATGGACAAATATTACCGCATTAATGGCTGGTTGGACTTAATTTGATTTAATCAGGTTACCTCCTATATGGCTGGTTGGGAAAATTATCACAAGTATATATATTATATTAAGATATCTAAATAGTAAATAGTAGAAGTTAATTCATTTTACCTTAGCATTTTATTTTATTGCATTTATCTTTCCGCATTTACTTTTAGTAATTTTACTTTGTCTTTTAAGTTTTTACCAGCCCTAGCTATGTGTTGTAACTAAGTTAGTTATCTATGGTTGTGATGAAATCTAATATCACCGATTTATAAGGGGTTAGATTATAGTTTGGGTAATATAAAGATTTATTTATTGAGTCTTAATCTTAATTCTTTTTATTAACTGGCCACTAATAAAATTGACAATGTAAATTTAAAATGAACTAGACATATGGATTTTAAGTTTAAGACCTTAGACTCATTAGCCCACGATCTTCCTTGAGGATAGATAACCCTTTAATAGATTTCTTTACAGGATAGGAATATACCTGTCGGGCGGGGGTAGCCAAATTGGAACTTAATCTTAATGAATCTAGTAATTGGTCGACATAGACATATGGTTCAATTGGATTATACTAGGTATTTGTAATTGAACATCGGAATAGGTTTTTACATAATTTAGTGTTCCAGGTTAATAAATCAATATATTACCCAACTTTAAGATATCCACTTCATCTTTTAAAGATATTAGGAAGATTCACAACCCTAGATAGTTTTAATATTGAATTTTCTTAAACCTATTTTCGAACAATTTTATTCACTTGTTTTTAAATTTAGAATCGTCACCATTTCAAATCAATCAAATAACATGTTAGATATAGTAATCATTTGACCTCATAAAATTAATAGCTTAGGTATTAAGTCCTCGTGAGATCGATACTTTTTATACTAATTGAACGATACATGCGCTTGCGTTATACGCGTGTGTTTACGCCGGTCAGGTATGCATCGTCTGAAAATCAGATCAGGGCAACATTTAAACAGATATGGATCATCCCAGTAGAATCTTTTGACTTCGGTCAAAAATTTCCTTCTGTCTTCCTGGCTCCAGTCTTGAGGTGTTTTTCCTGTTGCAAGAAAATTGACAATATTACCATACGAAGGCATTATGTTTACAGAGAATAAAAATTCATCGGGAAAGGAATCATTAATGGGAGTTGTATCAATTAGTGACTCGTTTGTGAGTCTCGATAAGTGATCTGCAACCACGTTCTCTGCCCCTTTCTTGTCTTTGATTGCTAGATTGAATTCTTGAAGCAACAAAATTCATTGTATTGATCTTGGCTTGACATCTTATTTAGACATCAAATATCTAACAGCAACATGATCAGAATAAACAAAGGTTGAAGAACTGATTAAATATGATCGAAATTTATCCAATGTAAATATTACAGCAAGTAGTTCTTTTTCTGTGGTAGTGTAATTCATTTATGCACTGTTTAAAGTTCTACTTGCAATATATTACATGTGGCTTACCTTCCTTTCTCCGTCATAGCACTGCACCAACTGCATAATCACTAGCATCACACATTAGCTCAAAAGGCAATGACCAATCATGGGATTGCATAATAGGAGCAGAAGTCAAAAAACTGATAATTTTTTTGAATGATTTTTTACATTCTTCTGTCCATTCAAATGTTACATTTTTAATATGAAGTTACATAAGGGTCTAGATATGGTACTGAATTTTTTTATTGAACCTCTTATAAAATTCTGCATGTCCTAAGAAAAAACGGATGTCCCTGACTGTTTTTGGTGATGACAATTTAGAGATTACTTCTATTTTTGCTTTGTCAACCTCAATACCTTTAGATGATACAACATGACCCAAAACAATTCCTGAATTAGTCATGAAATGGCAATTTTTTCAATTTAACACAAGTTCTTTTTCTTCACATCTTTTCAAAATATTTTCCAAATTATTCAAGCAATTATCAAATGAATTCCCAAAAAAAGTTATATCATCCATAAAGACCTCTAAACAGTGTTCAACCATGACATTAAATATGTTTAACATGCATCGCTGGAATGTTACAGGTGCATTATAAAGTCCAAAAGGTATTTTCCTAAATGCAAATGTTCCAAAGGGACATGTGAATGTGGTCTTTTCTTCTAAAGCAATGGGAATATGATAATAACCTCAGTAACAATCAAGAAAATAATAGTATGGATGTCCAGCTACTCTTTCAAAAATTTGGTCAAGAAATGGCAAAGGAAAATGATCTTTTCTAGTTGTGTCATTTAATTTTATATAATCAATGCACATACGCCAACTAGATGAAATGCGAGTTGGGATTAATTGTCCCTTATCATTTTTTACAACAGTAATTCCAAACTTTTTGGGTACAACTTGTGTAGGACTTACCCACTTACTATTAGAGATATGATAGATAATGCATACATCAAGAAGTTTAAGGACCTCTGTTTTTACTACTTCTTACATGTGAGGGTTTAATCTTCTTTGGGGTTGACGATATGTTCTAGAATTATCTTCTAAATGTATTATGTGTGTGAAGATTAATGGATTAATGCCTGTTATGTCTTTTAAAATCCATCCAATTGCCAATATATGTTCTTTCAACACATTTAAAAGTTTACCTTCTTGATTGCTTGTTAGAGAAGAAGAAATTACCACAGGATAAGTTTGATTATCTTCTAGAAATGTATATTTCAGTCATTCTGCCAAAGCTTTTAACTCCAAATTAGGCGGTTCTTTGTGTTTTCCTTCTTCCAGTGTTCTCAGTTCTTCCAAATTTTGTATCTCTCAATTTCTTTCCAATACCTGTGTAGAGTCAAGTAGATAATCATTAGTAATATCCAAATCTATTTGCGCACTTGACTCAACAAAATTAGCAGTGTAAAATTCCACAGGATCAGATAACTCCTCTGAATATACTCATCCACAATAGGTTCAATTGATTTTATGCTTTCGTTTTCATTATCCTCATCATATGGCTGTTTGCACATGTTAAAAATATTTAGCTCTAATGTCATGTTGCCAAAAGAAAGATTCATGATTCCATTCCTGCAACTAATTAAAGTGTTAGTTGTTGCTAAAAATGGACGACCAAGTATTACAGGGATCGGCTTATAACTGTCTGCCACAGGTTGTGTTTCTAAGACAATAAAATTCACAGGATATATGAATTTATCGATTTGCAATAACACATCTTCCACAATTCCTTTTGATACATTAACTGGTCTATCGGAAAGTAAAAGAGTAGTTGAGGTTGGTTTTATCTCACCGATATTAAGTTGCTGGTAAACCAAAAATGGAAATAAATTTACATTAGCTCCAAGATCAAGTAAAACATGTTTAATGTTTTGATTTTCAATAATACAAGAAATAGTTGGACAACCAAGGTCTTTGTATTTTAATGCATTATTGGTTGAAAGAATGGAACTTACCTGTTCAGCTAGAAAAGTTTTTTTTCTTACCTAATGTTTTCTTTTAACAGTGCACAGATCTTTCAGAAATTTGACATAAGATGGTATCTTTTGGATGGCATCTAACAAAGGAATATTGACCTTTACTTGTTTGAATATTTTAAAAATTTATGGGGAATGGTTCAATTTTTTTTATTTTTAATGCTTGAGGGAATGAATGTGCATGTGACAAATTATTATTATCAATGACGGGTAATGGTTCATCAACTCATTCCTTACCCTCTGAATCTGTTTTATTCTCAGTTTTGCGAGGTTCAAGAATAGGTCTATGAATGTCCTTACCACTACGAAGAGTAATAATAGATTTGACTTAGTCTAAGTGTTGATTTCCATAACTACCCATTCCTCCAATTGAAGTTTGGATGGTTTCTCCAACCAGAATTGTAGGTTTATGAGTATGGATTTGGATTTGGTCTATTGAATGTGTTCATGGAACTGACTTGGTCATGGAGACATTCTTGCAGGGCTGGCAAAAATGGGCAAACTTGTGTGCCATAATCATTAGAATTACAGATTTCAAATATGACTTCCTGAACTGACTTAACATGATCACTCTTTCCTACTTCTAAAGCCTCAAATTTTTTAGATAGAGATGCATACTTGACAGTAAGGTCATGGTCTTCCCTAAAGTTAAACATACCTCTACTAGATGGTTTTGGTTTTACAGACAACTCGTAGATGCCAACTATGTCCCGTTGTTGTGCATTCTCTGCTATGTGTTATAGGTAATCTAGTGCATCTTCAGGATCTTTGTCCATAAACTCACCGTTACACATCATTTCCACTACTTGTCTACCACTACAAGAAATTATTGTTTTAGCGATGAAATTTAGCGACAGAATATTCCGTTTCAAAATTTAACGACGGAATTGAGACAGATAATGAAATTAGGGACGGAATTTAGCGACAAAAAAAAGTTTCATCTCTACATTAGAGACGGAAACAAACTTTCGTCGCTAATTAGAAACAGATTATTATTCTGTCGCTAATTTCATCTAGAAATGAAATTTTTCTTTCGCTATTCCGTCGCTAATTAGAAACGGAATTAATATTCCGTCGCTAAATAGAAACAGAATCTTTATTCCGTCGTTAATTTTAAATTTTATTTTTTATTTTAATTTAATTTCTAATTTCCAAAATTATTGGTACTTAGAAACATAATTTTTCCGTCGCTAATTAGAAACGAAATTAAAAATCTGTGGCTAAATAGACACAGAATCTTTATTCAGTCGCTACTTTTAAATTTTCATTTTTATCTTTCAATTAGAGAGACAACAGTGATTTTCCCTGATCCACTGCCACCAACAACCGCAACAGTCTTTCCAGCAGGAAAGAAAATCGAGAAATCCTGGAAGATAATCACATCAGGCCATGATGGGTAGCTAAAAGTCACATTCTTGAATTCTATATTGCCATTAACCTCATCCAAGCATTTTCCATTTGTTAGGTCTTGAATTATGGAAGGCTTTGTTAGAATTTATTTGCAACAGTGACCTTTAACACAAGAGCTTTGAATACAATTAAATGAATTAATCGGATGATCCAGGGAGCGTACCTGATTTAGAATCCATATCTGCAGCGGAAATTTCTGTAGATCTGTTGAAAAATTGCACTGAGGAGATCACCCTCTGCTCCCCACTTCTTGATGGTGAGAAACTTACTCACCCTGATTAAGCTTCATTACTCCTTAATTCTCCAAACCTTATGAAGCTATTTCCTTATGCTTCAATTTCTCTCTCTCCCTTAATTAATTTCCTTATGATTGCTCACGGCAAAATCTCACATACATTGCAATAGCCCAGCATATATATTATATATATTGAATGATGATGAGATGTGAAGCTTATCAAATAAGCTTCACATCACATCCAATAATGCATTAATAATGTATTTAAGTAATATGGAGAGTGAGAAATATCTGGAGTCCTCATGAAGCTTATTGAGTAAGTTATATAGGGGAGTGAGAGTGAGACCTTAGCTCACTAATTTATGGAGTGTAATGGGCTCACCCATCAAAAGCCCATAACAAATCCAGAGCCCGCTCTAATATCCACACATCAAATAATATAGAGTTGCAGCCCACTTTATTAGATCAAACAATTGGGCTTCACAATTTCTATTACAAAACCAATTATCTTAGCGCTTTATATTAAAACATGTATCACAATTAATATAAGCCCATAAATAAAATATTCTAACATTCTCCCATTTGGGCGATATCAATTGTGGATGTTGTAATGCTAAGAAAACTTTATGGATCCAAAATTGGTTCAGAAACAACTCTAGTATACCATTACGTCCAATAAGATCGTAGATATAGAATCATGGCAGTACCTACATTATAATGCAACATAGTCTCTTCCATGGTCACATATTTCAAACAACCATATCGACATGAACAAGATGTGATAGAGCAGTAAGATACAATAGCACCCACTTTATGATCTAAAATACATGTGTTATTTTCTCTTATCGGTCCCCAATTTCTCTACCTTATGCAGCCCAGGCCACATGAGAAATCAAGGCTTAAATATAAGCATGTATGTCTTCTATTATCCCAAGATAAATTTTATGTGTCACAAGACATACCAACAAGGCTTTATAACTTTATGCTCCAAGCCAATGCTTATGATTGACACACATCATAAGACTTTACACAATGATATATCAAACAATAAACATAAATATCTTCCAATGAAGATGCACTTTATAGATAATCATTTCAAAATACAAAATACATGTACGAATGTACAAATAAAATAACATAGAGCAATGATGCCTCCCACTAACCTAAGGTATCAAAAGACCTTACCAAACCCATACAAGCAACATGCTTTACAAAAATAATGGGTCTAAGGCCTTTGGTCAAAGGATCAGCAATCATATCATCTGTACCGATATGCTCTACAATAATGTCACCTTTCTTAACTAGCTCCTTAATTGTCAAGTATTTGACCTCCATATGCTTTGACCCAATGATATTCTTATTATTTTTTCGCAAATTGTACAGCTGAAAGATTATCACAATATAACCTTATAGGTCTAGAAATGGAGTCAACAACTGACAATTTTTTAATGAGATTTCTTAGCCAAATAGCCTGTGCCACTGCACCAAAACATGCTACAAACTCGACCTGCATTGTGGAAGAAGTTACAAGTGTCTGTTTGACACTTTTCCAAGATATAGTTCCACCTACTAGCATAAACACATATCCTGAGGTAGATTTCCTATCATCTGAACAACCAGCAAAGTCAGAATCTGTATACCTTACTAGTTCAAGATTCTCAACCTTTCTGTATGTTAACATGTAATCTTTAGTCCCCTTAAGATACCGAAAAACTCTCTTGGTAGCAGTCCAATGTTCCTTTCCAAGATTAGATAAAAATCTTCCAGTACACCAACTGAAAATGCAATGTCAGGTCTAGTGCATACATCAGGCTTCTTACTGCACTAGCATATGGCACTGCTTTCATGAACTCTCTCTCAACCTCATTCTCAAGTGACTGTGCCAGGCTCAATTTATCACCTTTAGCAATTGGCACATCCCAATATTTACAATCATGCATACTGAATCTCTTCAATATCTGCTCAATGTATGCTTTTTTAGAGAGACCTAATACCTTTCGAGTTCTATCTCTATGGATTTCAATACCCAGAACAAAAGATGCTTCTCCAAGATCTTTCATATCAAAATGTCTAGACAGTGACTGCTTTACCTCATGTAGCATTCCTAGATCATTACATGCAAGCAAAATATCATCTACATAGATAATGAGAAAGATATATTTGCTCCCACTGATCTTGATATATATGCATCTATCAACTTTACTTTCCACAAAGCCTAAAGAGGAGATTACATTGTCAAACTTTAGGTACCACTGCCGTGAGGCTTGTTTCAAACCATAAATAGACTTTTTAAGTCTACAAACAAGATGATATTCACCATCTTTCTGAAATCCTTCAGGTTGTACCATATAGACCTCTTCGCTTAAATCTCCATTTAGGAATGCAGTTTTAACATCCATCTGATGTAGCTCTAAATTATAATGAGCTACTAGTGCCATGATTACTCTAAATGTATTTTTAGAAGATACAGGAGAAAAAGTTTCAGTATAATCAATTCCTCCTCTCTGAGTAAATCCATTGGCAACTAATCTGGCCTTAAACCTCTCAATATTCCCTTTGGAGTCTTTCTTGGTCTTATAGACCATTTACAGCCAATAGGTCTACAACCTTCAGGTAATTCAACAAGCTCCCACACACCATTATATCCCATAGATTGCATTTCATCTCTCATTGCATTCCACCATAGATCAGATTGAGAACTAGAAACAGCTTCTTTAAAAGTTGTTGGATCAGTGCAATGACTTATGTCATAATCAATCTCTCATTTAAATAAACTTCATAATCAGAGGGAACAGCAGACCGCATTACCCTGGTTGACCTTCTTAATGGAACCTCTGCAGCTAATCCTGTAATGGCGGAACCTCGCTTACTTGTATGGGTTCCTCCTCCATAACTGGATTAGTCGCAAGTGTAGGTTCCAAGGTCTCAGACTGTATGGGTATAGGTATATGAACAATTCTGGTCTCTTGTCCTTGATTTGAGATTTTTGTATGATTATCATTATCAGCCACATCAAATTCCAAGAACTTAGATGTTTGTGATTCTACAATCCTATACCCCATTCTCTACAGTAAAATCTGTAGCCTTTAGAATGATCAGGGTATCCTATAAAATAGCAACGAGTAGATCTGGATTGGAATTTACCTTCAGTGGGATTATAAAGGTGTACTTCTGAAGGACATCCCCAAACACGGAGGTGACTCATGCTAGGTTTCCTACCAGTCCATATTTCGAAAGGAGTTCTAGAAAAAGACTTACTTGGAACTTTATTGAGGATATATAAGGCTGTTTTAATTGCCTCACCCCAAAGGAAGTCCGGGAGATTATTTCTAGACATCATACTCCTTACCATCTCTTGAAGGGTGTGATTCCGCCTTTTGGCCACACCATTCTGTTCAGGACTACCTGGCATAGTAAATTGACTTACTATTCCACAATCTTCTAAGTATCTGGCAAACAGTCCCTTTATTTGTCCACTGACCCCATGTTTACCATAATATTCACCACCCCGATCAGACCTAACAATCTTGATAATTTTTCCCGGCTGTTTCTCAACTTCAGTCTTGAAGATATTGAATTTATCAAGGGCTTCAGACTTTTCCTTAATCAAGTACAGATTTCCAAATCGGGAAAAATCAACAATGAATGTTATATAATACTTATTATTGGAAATTATGGGTGAATAAGGTCCATTTATGTCTGTATGAATAATTTGTAAAAGATCGGAGCTACGAGTGGATTCCTTTTTCTTTATTTTGGTTAGTTTACCCTTACAACAGTCAACACATGTTTCTAGGTCACTGAAGTCAAGAGTAGGTAGGATATAATTCTTTATTAACCTTTCTACTATTTCCCTAGAAATGTGGCCAAGTCTTTTATGCCACAACATGGATGACTTTTCATTTATTAAGGGTCTTTTGGCAACTTGTTAAACATTATATGAATTGGAATAGACCTCACTTGATGCTAAACAGAGACTGTACAAACTGTATGACAAAACACAATGGCCAACTTTATTTGAGTCGAAATATACAGATACAGAATCTGTATTAAACTCAAAACCATAACCTTGTTTGTCGAGTACAGATACTGATATCAAGTTTCGTCTAAAAGATGGTACATACAAAACACTTGTCAAAATAAGTTCATAATTGGAGTCTAGTTTTAAACAAACATCTCCAACATAATGTACTTCCACCAATTCATTATTGCCAACTACGAGCTTGAACTCGTCCTTATTTGGTTTCCTCTTGTTTATGAATCCATGCAATGTGAAAGCAATGTGATTAGTTGTTCCACTGTCAAGCCACCAAGAACTGGATGTGGCATTAACATAATTGGATTCACATACAACAAAAACTAAGGAGTTACCTGTATGCCCATGTTTCTCTAACCAAAGTTTATACCTGGAACACTCTGACTTCTTATGCCCTTTCTTTTTACAAAAGAAACATTTAAGTTCTTTCTTGAAGACACCTTTAGTACCACCCACAGTACTTGTCTGACCAATTTTATTGTAATTCTGAACATTACCAGAAGCTGAAAAATTAGATTTCTTACTTTTCTTGCGAGGCTTAGAAACAATTAGAGTTGTATATGTATTCCATGCCTTAAGTTTCTCTTCCTCAGCAACACATATGGCAATGAAATCATTAACATTCCACGGTTCTTCCCTCGAATTGTAAGTAGTTACAATTCTACCAAACTCTGAGGCAGAGTATTCAATGCTTGATGGACAATACAAGCATCTGGAAGAACGATGTTAAGATTTTTCAACTTATTCTGAATATGGACCATCAACAAGATGTACTCCCTAACACCTCAATTACCATTATACTTCATTGAGTATAATTACTTCAGAAGGGTACCAATTTCTGCATTGATTGAGACTTTATATCTTTCAGATACTACTGTCAGGAAATCTTTTGCTATAGAGGTTTCTTGAAGACCACTTAGCAAATGCTCAGGAATAGATCTCTTTATAGTCAAATAGCACATGCGATTTGACTTATGCCATACTGTATGCAACTGTTTATCCGTATCAGTACTGGAACTATCAATATCAGCTGGCTTAGGAGTATTCATAGCAAGATCAATATCTGCTAATTCCATAGCCAACAACACATCTCTCTTCCACACTTTAAAATTGGAGCCAGTCAACATCTCTATAGTCACAGTGTTGTTGTTAACTGAAAAGGTGACTGAAAAATAAATAACAATGCAATTCTTTAGTTTAAGCACAACACAAGATAATAAATACTCCAAGTCATAAAATACTATTATACCAAGAATTTTAGCACATCACTGTATAAACACATTTGGGCAGAATATACAATATGTAATTAAAAATTCTTCATATAAGACGATTCAGAAACTTATCCAATCCTCGTAAGTCTACCACCTTTGGGTGAATAAACCACTCAGACTAGTCCATTCCCAATCATATGTCTTATATGTAACATTTCTAAAATTTAACATACAATCCACATCTTTGGACAGAATACTACACATCAAAAAATAGAAACATCCCTAAAACATGCAAGACCGTCATCACTTAAAAGATTCAGTGAAAAATGTCACTTTGGTGGCTGCAGTTCCACTAAACTCATAAGCAATTCTCACATCGGGATACACCTTATATTATCTTGTAAAATAACTTTTATAATGTAATTTTATACTTTATAGACAATGGGCTGAATTGTCCATAAAATTACATTCCTGAATATTGTGACAAAATTTATAAGATAAATTAATTCTTTATATTTATCTCTATGTCACAAATAAATTAATTGCATTGAAATTTTTCTTTATGAGAGACAATTAATTCTCTCTAACAAGTGACAATTTTTATACCCATGTATAATGAAACTTTATGAGATAACAATTTATCTCTTAAATTGTCACACAAAATTAATTATGACTTTATATTGAAATTTTGGGATAAAACTGAAGTTAAAAAAAAGTCCATGGATCAAAATTATAATAGCAGGGACCTTTATGCTATTATCCAGGGGATCTATATGCTATTATCCAGGAGCCTATGGATATTAGCCAAAAGTGGGCCTGCGTGCGCTACACGCGCGATGAGGCTGTTCTCACGCGTGAAGCCACGCTCCTAGCAGCTTCATTACGAAGCTGTTGGCAGCCACACTGATTAGTCAATAATCATTGAACAAATCAGCAACTCAGCAACCACATTCAAAAGCAAAATTTTGATTTAAAAAAAAAAAAAAAAAAACTAATTATTTGCTTTCGCTGAATACTTAGTACCCCGTTATTTTATGATCCATGCTTATTTTCACCGTATTTCAGTTTTCATATATCCCAAAATTTACAGATCTGTTATAATAATTATTCCAATAATCCTTATGTGCTTAAAAAATTGGATCAATTATTAACAACCATCAACGGATTCAAAAATGGATTCAAAAAGAAAATTCATCCGAAAAATTAAACATATTTTTCTTCAATTTTATGAAAAATCCATAGATTCTAAGATTATGTTCCTGAAGCTCTGATACCACATGTTAGAATTTATTTACAACATGGGCCTTTAACACAAGAGCTTAGAATACAATTAAATGAATTAATCGGATGATCTAGGGAACGTACCTGATTTAGAATCCATATCTGCAGCGGAAATTTCTGTAGATCTGTTGAAAAGTTGCACTGAGGAGATCACCCTCTGCTCTCCACTTCTTGATGGTGAGAAACTTACTCACCCTGATTAAACTTCCTTACTCCTTAATTCTCCAAACTTTATGAAGCTATTTCCTTATGCTTCAATTTCTCTCTCTCCCATAATTAATTTCCTTATGATTGCTCACGGCAAAATATCACATACATTGCAATAGCCCATCACATATATTATATATATTGAATGATGATGAGAAGTGAAGCTTATCAATGCATTAATAATGCATTGAAGTAATAGAGAGAGTGAGAAATATCTGGAGTCCTCATGAAGTTTATTGGGTAAATTATATAGGGGAGTGAGAGTAAAACCTTAGCTCACTAATTTATGTAGTGTAATGGGCTCACCCATCAAAAGCCCATAACAAATCCAGAGCTCGCTCTAATATCCACACATCAAATAATAGAGAGTTGCAGCCCACTTTATTATATCAAACAATTGTGCTTCACAGTTTCTATTACAAAACCAATTATCTTAGCGCTTTATATTAAAACATGTATCACAATTAATATAAGTCCATAAATAAAATATTCTAACAGGCTTTTGTTTGATGATCTCCATCAGCTTGGAACCAGCTGCTTTACCTTTGCTAATGCTCCAAGGTTAGAAAATGACTGACCCAAACTCCTGCAGTAACCGATTATTAGATATAGTAAGCTTAAGCATCTGTAATGACAGAAATGAGAGAGGCTGACTCAAGATCTTACATGCCGCCAACAATTGGAGAGAAAATTGTTGTGAATGCCTTTTCATTTTTATTTTTATTTTAATTGGTAATTAGAAACAGAATTTTTCCGTCACTAATTAGCTACGGAATAAAAATTATGTCGCTAATTAGAAACATAACTAAAATTTCGTAGCTAATTTTAAAATTTTAAAACCCCACAAAAATTTAATCCTTTCGGCGCCACTATTTTTTTTAAAAAAATATAGACGAATTTTCCGTCGCTAATTAGAAACGGAATGAAAATTTTCGTCGCTAATTAGAAATTGAATTAAAATTTCGTAGCTAATTAGAAACGAAATTAAAATTTCATAGCTAATTTAAAAATTTTCAATCATCCCAAAAATTTAATACTTTCGGCGCCATGTGTTTTTAAAAAAAAAATAGAGACGAATTTTTCGTCGCTAATTAGAAATGGAATTATAATTCCGTCACTAATTAGAAACGGAATTAAAATTTTATAGCTAATTTTCAATCCCTCCAATAGTTTCAAAAATTTCCCACCTTACGAAAATTTCAAATGTCTATAAAATTTACAAATATTCCCGCTTCTCTTATCTTTTCCTCTATATATACACCACAATCTTTTTAACTCAACTCCAATACATCATCCAAAATTTTCCTACTCAATTCCATATACCATCAAATTTTTTCATACCTCAATTCTCATTATCAATCTCTTATTTTTCTTATCTCAACTTTTAAAATTTCCTAAGAAATAAATACTAATATTTTTTTTTGGTTTAAAGTTGTGTAAATGGATGGTAGTGTGTTGAAGCTTGCGGTGGATATTATGGTATCTTGTGGAATTGAAAATTTATATATAACATTAAAAAAGTCAATTTTTTAAAATTTTCTACCATTCAAAAATTTTAAAATTTTCCCTTATCTAAAATTTAAAAATGTACTCTCTCTACAATTTATAAATTTCTCACATCTATATAATTATAAAATTTCACACCTCTCTAAAATTTTAAAAGTTCCATGCATCTTTAAAATTTTAAAATTTCTCGCCTCTCTAAAATTTTAAAATTTTCGTTTTTAATTTTTTTTTAAATATATAGCTATGGAATAGCTACAGAAATTTCGTCTCTAATTAGCAATGAAATCTTTATTCCGTCACTAAATAGTGACAAAACATTCTGTTTCTATTTAGAGACGGAAATATTTCCCTCGCTAAATAGAAACAGAATTTTTGTCGCTATTTAGCGACGAAAATTATTCCGTCTCTAAATAGAAACAGAATTTTCTGTCACTATTTAACGACGGAATAATTTCCGTCGCTATATAGAGACGGGATAAAATTTTGTCGCTAATTTTAGCGACGGATGAAATATTTATGTCGCTATTTTTTTTTGCGACCAACAAAATAGAGACGGAATTTTTCCGTCGCTAGTGGTCAGTTAGCTACGGATTTTTCCGTTGCTATTTGACAGTTTTCTTGTAATGTACTTTGGGTTGTTAACCCCTCGTAGAAATAGGCAACCAACCTCCATGTTTCAAACCCGTGATGTGGATAAACATTTAACATCTATTTAAACCTCTCCCAACATTGGTAAAATATTTCCCCCGACTCTTGTGTGAAGGCTTTGATTCTCCTCTTAAAGGAATTTATTCTATGAGGGGGAAAGAACTTTTTAAGAAACTGTTTTTGTAAATCATCTTATGTTCTAATAGATCCCGACCTAAGATTTTGCAGCCAAATTTTAGCTTTATCCTTTAAATAAAAAGGGAAAAAACTTTAAACGAATTATATTCTTGCTACAATTTTGGTATGTGTAAGTGTAACATACCTCTTCAAACTCCCTTAAGTGTTGATAAGGATTTTCTCTTTAAACCTCTCCTAACATTGGTAAAATATTTCCCCTGACTCTTATATGAAGGTTGTGATTCTCCTTTTAAAGGTGTTTGTTCTATGAGTGGGAAAGAATTTTTGAAGAAACTGTTCTTGTAAATCATCCCATGTTCTAATAGATCTCGACCTAAGGTTTTACAGCCAAATTTTAGTTTTATCCTTTAAAGAAAATGGAAAAAACTTTAAATGAATTATATTCTTGCTACAATTTTGGTATGTGTAAGTGTAACATACCTCTTCAAACTCCTTTAAGTGTTGATAAGGATTTTCTCTTTAAACCTCTCCTAACATTGGTAAAATATTTCCCCTGACTCTTATATGAAGGTTGTGATTCTCCTTTTAAAGGTGTTTGTTCTATGAGTGGGAAAGAATTTTTGAAGAAACTGTTCTTGTAAATCATCCCATGTTCTAATAGATCTCGACCTAAGGTTTTACAGCCAAATTTTAGTTTTATCCTTAAAGAAAATGGAAAAAACTTTAAATGAATTATATTCTTGCTACAATTTTGGTATGTGTAAGTGTAACATACCTCTTCAAACTCCTTTAAGTGTTGATAAGGATTTTCTGATTCTAGACCGTAGAATGTGGGTAAAAGATGGATTATACCTGATTTAAAATTGAAATGTGTTGCATCTGGAGGAAAAACAATACAGGATGGTGATCATGTCCTAGTGGGATTCATGAATTGTCTGAGTGTCGTATGATGATTAGAATCTCCATGCTGAGACTCGTTTTCTTCATGATTAACTGGATTTTCAACTCGGACATGTGGATTTCCAACTCGGACAGGTGGATTTCCAACTGGATTTTCAATTTGGTTCTCGGCTATTTTGACAAACGATGAACGTGATGGAGATTCTATGTTTAGTCTTCCGCTGGATGATCGAGACCAGTGTCTCATGCAACCTAAATAAAAAATAAAATAAAAACAAATACAATATTTATAAAAAGAAAATTAATGACAAGATAAAAATAAACTACAAAAATAAAATAAAGAAAAAGAAAAGGGAAAATTATTCTATTTACTAAATAATAATTCCTCGGCAACAACACCAAAAACTTGACACGCTCAAAAAATGATCTTTTACTCCCAAGTATAAGAGTGTCGAAGTAATAAAATAACCCGGTAAGTCCGGGGTCGATCCACAGAGAATAGATTTAGTAAAATAGAATGATAAATAAAGAGAAAAGAACAAGGTTTGATTTGTTGAAGTTGTTGGAAACTTTTAAGTGAAAATGCAATAATGAAATGAAATGCTTGAGTTAAGGGATCCACTTTTAATATTTCAAATCTAAAAATCTCGCTTAATTATAATATATAAATTATCATTGTTACCCAATTAATTTATCTCAAGAATTAATTATGCCAATATATAGAACTGACCATAAAGGTGGTAGTCATTTCTGTCGATAACTAGTCCTGCCAAGGTACTACGTATACCAAAAACATAAAAACAGCCATAAAAGCAGTGATACCGTATAAAATCAGCCATATAGGCGGTGCTACCGTTTGTCGCCAAAGTACTCAATTATGCAAAAATCGTATAAAAGCATTCATATATGTGGTAGCAAGATAAAACCAGCCATATAGGCGGTAGGTAATTTTATCAAAAATTAATCTAGATCTAAATCAAGTTTTAATCATTAGATTATAATTTATTTATTATAATATAAGCGAGATTGATCTAAGTTTTCATTATAAAAGCTTCACCCATTACCCCAACAGAAAGAAACTAGCTACTCATTTTGTAATTAAAAATGCTCGTAATTTTATTACTGAAACAAAAAGACATTACGGAAAGCCTTAAATAAATAAACACACGAGACACTCACTCTCCAAAATCTATAGAAGAATTCGGAAAGAAAGCATGAAAATTTCTTATGCCGGAAGCTTCAATTTATAGGCAAAAATTTATCCACGCGTCACGACGCTGATGCCAGTTGTGTACACATGTCGAAAGGTTAGCGCATCGCGACGTTGAATTCCTTCGTGTCGCGATGTGAAAGGCGGTGCCCGCGGTGTCTTTGTCTTCTTCGGTGCGTCACGATGCTAAGCCCTTTGCACGTCACGACGCGGATATTGAATTTTCGTTTTTCCCTTTTCCAAGTCTGGTTTTTCCTATCGAGCTTCCGAGCAGTATTTTACCTACCAAATAATAAAAATATACAAAACATAACTTAGAATATTATTTCACAGACATGCTAAATTTAGGGGATTAATGAAACTATAAGTGTAAAATGATTACTTATACGTATAATAAATATGCACTTTTTAATGTTCATCCATCATCATAAAAGTATAGATAATCCCGGATCAAGGTCATCATAAAAGTATAGAATGAACCGCAACTATAGATAAACCACAAATAAAGTACCCTATTTATTTCCTCTCTATGGGTTATTTAGATTACTAACTCCATACTTAAATCCTCTTGTGGATCAAACATACACTAAGTCTGAAAATACAAGAGTAATTAAGGTAAACAACACAATTGGACAATATGCGATATAAATCAAACAACTTTGATTAATTAATAATGTATTTATTATTATTATTATTATTATTATTATTATTATTATTATATTATAATCAATTATATTTACAATACATTAAGCTCTAGGGCATCTATCCCAACAATCTCCCACTTGAACTGGAGCAAATGGGACATGTCATGTAATCCTAAACACTTTAGGTGACCTTCAAAAACTTTAGCCGATAAGGTCTTTGTAAACGGATCAGCCAGGTTATCTGCGGATGGAATCTGCGTGACAACGACATCTCCTTTCTGCACTATCTCCTTGATGATGTGATATTTTCCCTCAATATGCTTGCCCCTCTTGTGGCTTCTTGGTTCTTTGGAATTCGCCACTGCACCACTATTATCGCAATAAAGTGTGAGTGGTTTATCCATATCTGGAACAACTTCCAGATCTGCCAAGAACTTACGGAGCTAGACTTATTCCTTAGCTGCTTCACAAACTACTACATATTCAGCCTCCATGGTGGAGTCAGTAATACAAGATTACTTTATGATCATCCATACTATAGCCCCACCACCTAGGATGAACATTGATCCAGATGTTGATTTCGTAGAATCGACATCCGTTTGAAAATCAGAGTCAGTATATCCTTTCAGAATCATATCCCGACTAGAATATACAAGCATATAATTTCTCATTCTCCTAAGATACTTGAGAATATATTTCACCGCACCCAATGATCTAATCCTGGGTTGGATTGAAACCTACTGACTACTCCCACTGCAAAACAGATGTCCGGTCTTGTGCATAACATAGCATACATAAGACTTCCAACTGCCGGAGCATATGGTATATGTCTCATCTCCTCAACTCCTTGAGGTGTCTTAGGAGACGGTTCCTTAGACAAACGAATTTCATGCCTGAAAGGTAAATTACCTTTCTTGGAATTCTTCATACCAAATCGCACAATAATCTTGTCGATATAGGCTGCTTGAGACATTGCTAACAGTCATTTCTTGCGATCCCGAATAATCTGAATCTCAAGTACATAACTTGTCTCTCCCAAATCTTTCATTTGGAATTGGTTAGCTAGCCATATTTTCACGTCCGATACTATCTTTACATCATTCTCAATAAGTAAGATATCATCGACGTATAACACAAGGAAGACCACATTACCATCAATGATGCGCTTGAAGACACAAGGCTCATTGATGTTCTGCTCAAAGTTATAAGACTTGATCGTAGAATCAAACCTTATGTTCCAAGATCTAGTTGCTTAAGTCCATAAATGAACCTTTTGCAACTTGCAAACTTTTTGCTCTTGACCATGGTTATGAACCTCTCTGGTTGTACCATATAGATACTCTCATCAATATTGTCATTCAAGAATGAAGTTTTGACGTCCATTTTCCAAATCTCATAGACAAAATATGCAGAAATGGAAAGAAGGATCCTGATGTATTTTAGCATGGCTACTAGCGAGAAATTTTCTTCATAGTCAACGCTCTCTTTCTAGGTATAACCCTTTGCCACTAGCCTACCCTTGAAAGTCTGCACTTTCTCATATATTCCTTTTTTTCTCTTGTAGATCCATTTGCTACCTATAGGTTTTACTCCATCAGGTTGGTCTACAAGTTCCCAGACTGAGTTAGAGTACATAGACTTTATCTTAAGGTTCATGGTTTTGAGTCATTCCTCTTTATCAGTATCTTCCATTACACTATGATAGGTCAATGGATCATCTATACCATCATAAGATGCAATAATTTGCACCTCACCATTTCCTAGATAGCATTCAGGTTGTCTCACAACCCTCCCACTACGTCTAGGTGATATGGTATCCTGATAAACTTGCATCTGACTCTTAGATGTAGAATGTGTTATGTCTTTTTCAACATTTGACAATGGATCATTGGTTGTACCAGCAAGTAACTCCTCAAGTAACACTTTACTTCGAGGTTTGAACTCTCTCATATAGTCCTCCTCAAGAAAAGTAGCATTTGTCGACACAAATACTTTATTATCTTATGGATTATAAAAGAATCCACCCCTAGTTTCCTTAGGATAACTTACAAATAGACACACCTGTGAACGTGGTTCCAACTTAGTAGTAGTCTTGTTCTTTAGCACATGTGCAGACACCCTCATATGCGGAAATGTCACAAACTAGCTTTACAACTATTCCACAACTCTAAGGGAGTTTTAGGAACAGACTTAGAAGGAACTACATTCAGGATATACATTGTTTTTTTCCAATGCAAACCCCCAAAATGAACTAGGTAGAGTGCTATAACTAAACATTGATCTCATCATGTCTAGTAGGGTCCGATTTCTCCTTTCTGCAACACCATTTTGTTGTGGTGTTCCAAGTGCTGTGAGCTGTGAAACAGTTTCATGCTCAACTAAAATTCCTCGAAGTCTCTATCAAGGTATTCTCCTCCACGGTCAGATCGTAGAATTTTTATGCTTTTACCTAATTGGTTCTCAATCTCAACACGATATTCTTTAAACTTTTCAAATGTATCTGACTTATGCCGCGTTAGGTAAACATACCTATATCTTGAATAATCGTCAATAAAAGTGATGAAGTAATCATAACCACATCGGGCTTTTACATTAATCGGTCCACAAACATTCGAATGTATTAGCTTAAGTGTTTCTTTGGCTCTTATCCCTTTTCCAATAAAAGGTCTCTTAGTCATTTTGCCTTCTAAATAGGATTCGCAGACAGGTAAAGTACCAAATTTTAACTGATTTAAAACTTCGTTCTTAATTAATCTATCTATCTGGTCAAGGTTAATATGACAAAGTCTAAGATGTCATAGATATGTGTCATCATGAGAAATCTTTTGCAATTTTATTTAGATTTTTCAATCTTAAACATTTCAGTATTAAGCAGTGATTCATGCATTAACAGCCTTAATACATATAAATTACTCTCAGAGTTTCATGTGCATTTTTTAATCCATTTCTATTAATAATAACTGATTTATTATTAAATGAAATAGAAAAATCATGTTTCATCAGTTTTGTTACAGAAATCAAATTCCTACAAAAATCAGGAATATAAAGCACAACATTCAAACATAAATAACTATTATTAAAGTTTAATTTGGAAACTCTCACTGCTCTAGCTGAAACAACATTGTCTGTCCCAACTCTCATAGTAAAGCTACCTTCTGCAAGGTCCTTCCATGAATCAAGTAGCTGCAAAAAATGACAAATATGATTAGTGGCACCGGAATCAACAATCCATATGGATTTATCTTCCTCCACCAAAAGAGACTCAATAACAAGTAATATTTACCTGCATTCTTTTTCTTCTTAAACTCAGTTAGGTATTTTGGACAATTCCTTTTCCAATGCCCTTGTTGTTCAAAATGGAGATATTTTCCTTTGGCATTGGCACATTTAGAGTCTTTGTTGTTTTTCTTCTTCATTGGCTTTGTCTTTGCCTTCCAATTGCCTTTCTTCTTTTTCTTTGCAGATTTAGAAGATTCAACAATATTTGCCTCAACATTGGACCTACAAAGACCCATCATCATGGACTCGTAATTGGTGAGCTCATTTAGCAGTTCAGTCAACGTAAAAGTTAACTTGTTCATAGAATACTTGCTTTTAAACTGTAGGAAACTCTTCGAAAGTGTTTCGATGATCATTGTCACCTGGCTTTGCACATTGATACGTGCACCATGGGTTTCAGCCATATTTAGATGAGACATCATCTTTAACACATGGTCTCAGACTTCTGTACCTTTCTTCATCCTAATGGTCAATATAGAGGCAATAGCCTCATGTTGTGCCCGCTCCGAAGGCTGCCCAAACATGTTCTGTAAAGACTGCATAATCAATTATGTTGTCGCCATAGGCTGATGCTATGGAGCAAAAACCTTAGACATGGATGCTATCAAATAGCTATGAGCTTTCTCATCGGCCTTAATCCAGTTATTATTGGCATGACGTGCAGCTCTGCCAGCATTATGTGCTGGCTCAGGAGGACATTCCTTCATTAGGATAAATTTAAGGTATTCGCAGACCAAAATAGCATTCATGTCACTTTTCTGTTTAACATAATTTTCCCCGGTTAATTTTTCTTATTGTTTGAGAATTGAGATAATTGCATATGCCATGGCTAAAAAAAATAATAAACGAGCATTCAACATTCATTCATCGCATATTAAAAAATTGTCAAATATTTAGGCATACAATTAAACATGATGTATGATCAATATATAATGAATTAGAAACCTAAAAGATTTACCATGCCACGGTTATCTATCATCCCACAAATAAGTGCGCTGTAGGTAGGTCAAGTATTCACATGATAGATTGAGACATTATCAATTGATTAATATATCTGAAATAACTCTTATTTTTATATTAATCAACTACCGTTATTTTGATCAAGGAAGCTTTGATTAACAACTTAATCATTCCTTTGTGAGTATGACCCATTATTTTGGAACCCTTGGACTTAACTAGTGAAGTGTCGCCGTATGGTAGGTCAAATCACCAGATACATTTAGAGTCCATATCCTTTCAGAATCCAAACCTGACATTGACCCAAAATGGACACCATCCATAGGGGGACGAGAGTAAACCCGTCTCGAGGCGCCTTTTGAATCTCACGTTTCTGGATAACAATGGATATCGCATGATATATTGTATATATATCCCTCTACAATTTACTATTAAAATGTGTAAGGTTTATATCTCACTAGTTTCTAATGTATTAAGATTATGCTCGGCTAAAAACATATCTTTATTAATACTAGTGGATTATTAGTGATCTAACTAATTTTAACTCTTAAAATTTTATTCCCTAATCCCGATTAGTCTATGCTAACCAATTAACTTAATTAAGCTAATTTAATCAAGTTGTATAGTGATCTAATCAATTCAACTATTAAATTATTAGTCCACTAAAAGATTTTTAAAATTAGAGTTCAACAAACGGACCAAATGTCATTAAACTATTTAATTGATAAAAGCACATTATTTATTTCAAAGGTATGTGGTATCATATCCCGAGTGTAGACCATATTATCATCCATTCGGAATCGGCTATGGAATTTATGTTTGGGTTTCCATCCGATATACCAAGGAAAATAATGTATTTATAAGGCCCATTTGTATTAAAACTTGAATTCATAATTTTTAAAATTTTAAACCAATTAATCTTATTAATCCTTTTGCATGCATCTCATATTCTAATTTAACTTTTTAAATTACATAAAATCATATTTTATGACAAGAATATCATGCATGTTAACATGTTATGGCATATGAAAATGCAAGAGTAGGCACCATGGGCTATATAACATGTTAATAAATAATTTAAAAACACATACATTCACCCACGTTGGGCGTCGCGACACCCATAAACCAGTAACTTCAAAAGTATCAGGTTTGTAGAGCGTCGCGACGTAGACTACTGCGCGTCGTGTCGCGAAGCGGCTGAAACCAGTAGCTATCCAGTAACTCAAAATATGCAGCGTCGCGACGCACAAAGGTGTGTTTCGCGACGCGCTCCTATTTCCAGGGGCAGTAATTTCAAAAATCATATACATTACAAATTACGTTAACCGGGCTCTTATTTTATATATTAATCTAATTAGTACAATAAATCCAAGGCATCATTTGGTCTTCAAATCTTGCTTCATGGTGTGTTGTTGAGTTCTTCGCGGAATTTCTTCATCATAAGTCCATCGTGGAATCGACTCCTCCAAGCTTTAAATAGGGTTACAAAATGGACTTATTACAAAGGAAATGAACTTACAACACTTGAAAGAATATGACCTTATGGTTTTACATTCCCAATATCAAAAATAAGAGCCAGAAAAAATAACGATCAACGCAATATATTCATCACATGAATCAAAAGTAAACATTCATCACATGAACATTAAAATCATTCATCTCATGAATATAATTGTGCCTACTCATCACAACATGCATTATCTTATATAAATTATTAAAACTAAAAATTTTAAAGGTGAAGGGTTAAGAACACTTTTCAACCTTAAGCTCTTATACCAATTGTAAGAAATGGCTTTTCTTAGCGCAATGGAAGTTGCTAATGTAGGCATCGGCTTCGGTATGGACCTTTAAACTTTTATTTGCCTTCTCTTTTTCGTTGTAGTCGAAATCCTCCAACACTTGAAGAATGAATTTTGCTCATTTGATGTAGATAAGTTTCCTTTGAGGTCCAACACTTGGATCAACAACCCGATCTTCCAAACTTAACTCGAAACCAACAAATCGAAGTGTGGGCTTCACACACAAAGATCAACTCTAAACTTTTTAGAGAAGTATAAAATCAAACTCTAAACAATTTAGAGAATGAAGTTGTCACAAGATTTATTTTGGCTTTTAGAAATATTAAGTGAAGAAGATG
This sequence comes from Zanthoxylum bungeanum, assembly GCA_019454045.1. Classification (NCBI taxonomy): domain Eukaryota; kingdom Viridiplantae; phylum Streptophyta; class Magnoliopsida; order Sapindales; family Rutaceae; genus Zanthoxylum; species Zanthoxylum bungeanum. The sequence goes on from SKCR01037418.1 coordinate 55,765, forward strand.
AAGTATCTATTTCACACTTGTATTTTTTTCACTTCTCAACATTTGAGAAAATGAATTTTCTTTCAACTATTGAAATAAAAATTCTGGATTTTATTTCTCTCTATCTCTCTCAAACTTGTGTGAAAGTTTGAATTCTCTCAAAATTATCACTCAACCATTGAGTGGAGATGGTAGAGATTATATATCTTCCAAAACCAATTATTCTTATCACAAATCCTTAACATGCCATTGAATGGTAATGGCTAACACAAAGGAGTGGAGTGCCATCTAAAGACATGTGAAATAGACAAATAAAAGCAATTTGGTCATACTTAATCTTAGACATAAATTGTTGGAGAGCATGGCAAGCCATTGGGTTTTGTCTCCAAGATAATTTAAAAATCATTATCTTAGTAATGATGTCATAAGCTTAATTGTGATATAATAATTATCTCATATTATTACTAATTTGATTATCTTATCATCATGATTTGATTATCTCATAATCAAAGAATTCTAGAAAATATTAAATTAAACTAATTTAACATAGTTTTTATTTGTGAAAAAAATATTATTAATCTCATTAATAATATATAAATATAATGTGAGCATATTATTAGACAATCTAATTATATTATGTTTGCTACAGTTAATCGAGGTAGTACGGGGACCAAACGACCTACAGTTCTGAGCTTCAATAATTCCGAAATATTAATTAAACTCTTTTAATCAAATATTACGAATTTTTAACTTCGCTTTATTCCACTAAAAACATGAAATTGAACTCTCGTTATCGTAGATGGAAAATAAGCCGAACAACTTCAGTGTCCTCGATATAGTCATTACATATGGATATAGCTCTTCACGAATATCTCATAAAAGAGCCGGGTCATAAGTCTGTTATACTCCTCTAAATATTTTGTCTCTTAAGCACCATTGATTCTATAATAAACAATTATGAACATAACAATTATGAACATAAAACTTTCTATTCGTAATAGAAGAGTTGAGCGCTCAAATTGTTCAAGTCCCAAATCAACTCTTAAAATAGATATTCTTCTACTTCTATTAAGAAGAAGTGAATTTCATATCTATGTAAAACGTTCACGGCTACACACCAAACCATATCCCTAAAATACGTAGTTATTGGCCGGGAATGCAACACCAACCTCACCATGGTAAATCAAAGGACATAGTCTGACATGCAGGAGTTCGTAGTACACTCGGGATTAAGATTGAATCCATATATGACCATCAATTAGATAAAATAAATTTCTTCGGTTAACGAATATTAAAAGAAATTAATATTTATCTGAGTCCAGTCCTATATGATCTCATCATACAAGATGCCTTCATTCTCATGTCACTACATGAACGATCCCGGATCAAGGTCTCATACAAGTATAGAATGGACCTCATATATAGATAAACCACAAATAAAATACCATCATTGTTTGCTCTCTATGGACTATTTAGATTATTAACTTCAAACTTAAATCCTCTTGTGCATCAAACATACCATAAGTCTGAAAATACAAGAGTAATCAAGGTAAACAAGACAATTGGACAATATGCGATATGTTAGTTCCATTTTTATTGGCATTGTCCGTCTCAAAATAAGTTCAATTGAGTTGTAATTAGTCGTGAAGATCTTTGTGTAATTGGACTGGTTTTTGGCTGCTGTGTATCAGACATGCATTCGTGGTACGTTCGTTGCAGCGTTCGAACATTGGCGTTAGTGCTGCGTTCGTTCTTTGGTTCGAATGTGTGGCGTTAGTGGCACATTCTGCTTTGGGTTTGAACGAGATCATTCCAGAGAGCAAACACTCGATGCATATTCTTATTGGGTTCGAACGAGATCATTCTAGAAAGCATCTGTTCATTGTACGTTCGAGTGGCGTTCGAACGAGTCTTTCCAGTAGGCTCGCGTTCGTGGTGCGTTCGAGTAACCGTTCGAACGCGACAACGATCTGAACGTGTTTTTTTTATTTTTAACTTTGAAAAACCCTAGCTTTTCACCCTACCTATAAATATAACATGTAGCCGCCATCCCCAGTGGTTGAAACACATTTTCCTTGATCCAAACTCTCTCAAAGCTTTCAACCTTATTTGATTCCACCATTGAAGACTTCTTCATCTTATTGTCTTCTACATTAATGGTGTGAATCCCTATTTGATAAACCTTCAACACAACTTAACCAAAAATTTCTAACCCTTTAGAGTTCTTTAGGAGGAAGTTTGGTAGTCAGAGTTCCGGCGTCTGTGGATACTGGTTTTCGCCCGAGGTCCACAATCAAGAATTTATAGGTTAGGGGCACTAGTAATCCTGCAAAACAAAGGTAGAGTGAGCATGGAGGTTACTTCCCACCAGTGTGGTGGGTGCCGTAGGTACTCCGACGCTCAAGTCAGTAGTGAAGACGAGCTGTAAATAATGGAAGAACAAGGTTTGATGTTACCTTGACTTCTATTGACTACCGTGAGGGTGGTGGGTCGAAAGTTCTGAGAGCTCTGGAGAGAATATGACTAAGTTGATAGTTTTCTCTCCTCTCCCTCTTCTGGATCTCGGTTCCTTTTATAAGCTATTTGAGGTGAGATTCATGAATACGTTAATTGACATACGTTTTGTGTGTTGGTAATGGTCGTGTCATGAATGAGTATTATGGGCAGTCATGAAGATCGAAAATGGCTGGGTTATGAGGGGTATTTATGAGTCTGATCGTTTCGTGGGCTAGCGTATGATGAGCCTGAGACATGGTCTTGGTATGGCATTTTACTCGGGCTGGTGTAACAACGTTGGGCCGACATTCATATGACATGAAAGAAGTGTCATCTTCTTCAAATGACGTTAAGATGATTCTCATCCCCTCCAGATGACATGAAAGGCTTGTCATATCCTCCACACTACATGAAGTAGAATGAGGATTTTCATGGACTTTAATCCTTTCTTCATTAAATTATTGTTGGGAGAGGAGTGGGGAGCCAAGCAATTGGGTATTGGAGACATGGAAGCGCATTTGGTAGAAGGGGTGATAACACAGCTGGTTGGCATATTGAGATGTCCTGGAATCGTTTGGTATTAGAAGTTGGAGATTGTGTATTGATGCCCAGGGCATGAAATTTATTTGTATCCAAAAAGGCCTACATTGTAGACCTCAAGCCCGTGAAAATGAGAAGTTAGACCAAGGCTTGAAAGCCCACTAATTCAAAGCCCGAAAAAGAACCTTTAGCGGGCTCATCATGTGAAGCGTATAGAACGTGGTTGGTATCTTCACGTCCGAGTTGACAGGCACGCTAATTGCAAAAAAAAAAATGAATGGCCCCGACGAACCTATTGCCCGATAAAGTGGTCTACTCGACAAAGCTCTATGCACATCTATCACAAACAGTCGCATGGGAACAAGAAAGTACATTCGAGAGGCGACCCCACATGCATAAAGCCCATTGACGCAAAAAGCAAAATACATTGCTCCAAGAGGATTGAAAGATGTCCAATGCTCAAGATACCCTCTAATCTCTATCATGCTTCACATGGCTGTTGAAGAAAATTCACCCGACAAAAGGAACCTCACAAGCGATAAAGTGGAGATAAAGTAAGGCTAACTACCCCCATGCCGAAAAAGTTAAGTTAAATAAGAGCTCACTACCCATAGTGCAAATGAAACCCCACACTACATGCAAAGAAGGAATGGCCCACGCAAGCAAAGCCGAATCACTAGCCGAAGGATGAGGGAAAATTGACGAATCCCACATCGCTACTCTAAAGCCAGGAACAAATTAAGCAAATGAAATTTCCATTTGCCGAATATGGCTCTTCAAAAGTCATAACACAACACCACATTGCCCCTAGCCCAGAGGAACCAATTCCAAAATAGCACATGACACCGGCCCACTCCATCCGGTCAATCCATGCACCACCAACTCACAGCCCACCCAACGTAAGTGACCAGTCCAATACTCAGCCCAAACAACACTTAAAAGCCCGAATTGAATTAAAGTCCACACGTCCAAAGCAGTTCAACAACAGTCCACGCGAAAATGAGCTACATTTGAGCCTTATCGAGCCCAACTAACAACCATATCAGCCAAAGCAAAGAGTGACATAAATTCGCAACTCGACTTCTAGTTTGAGTGTCAAACTAGCCAAACAAATAATCAACAATAGAGACACATTAAAATCACCTAATCTGCTTTTCTCCTTCTCACCAGCCCAACCGACCCTGTCAAAACAAAACCAGATCATGATTTAATAAGTGACGTACATGACAAACTTGCAACAACAAACCATACTCATGCCACACAAAGCCACAAGACTTCAAACAGCCTCACGTGCATGTCAAGTGGCGCACATGACAAACAAAATTTTCAACTGATTTTATCCAGAATATAGATCAAACTGTGGTTTTTTTGAAGAACAGAAAGAACTCCACTCCAGGTCAAGCCAGCTCAAATCCTATCTGACCAAATCTATTGATTTCAACAACCAAAGATTGCATCCTAGCTCATGTGGATATGCCGCACGTAACAAACAACTAATTCCACCGAATTAATCCAGAGAATGGATCAAAACCTGAAATTGCCGATGAACATGATGTATTTTTTGTGAAAAGCCAGAGGTCAGCTTTGGTCAAAGCAGGCTCAAATCCCAAATTCAATTCAGCAAAATGCATAAGATCCAAGATTAAGCTCAAATCTGACCGATTAAGTCATCCAATAAGCAGATTCCATCAAAATCAACAAGAAACTGAGATAAAGCATTCAAGCCCAAGTGCCAAAAGTAGGACACAAATAAAGGCTCGGCAGAAAGTGAACGTGTCACTCGACAAGACTAATATGCAAGCTAGGCATTAGACAAATGTGCCACTCAGTAGGACACAAATAAAGGCTCGGAAGTAAGTGAATATGCCACTCGATAAGACTAATATTCAAGCTAGGCATTAGACGAATGTGCCACGCAATATGACATAAATAAAGGCTCGGAAGTAAGTGAACGTGCCACTCGACAAGATAAAAATCAAGGCTTGGTATTAGGTGAATGTCCCACTCGACACTACATTCAGAATAAGTCGAATGTCTCACTCGACATGACACGTATGAGGCTTTACACTTATTTAAGATCTCATTCGACAAGACATGGATGTCACCTTCCTCAGAAGACATGAAAGGTTAGTCATCATCTCCATACGACATTGATTTAATATCGCCAACTTCAGACTACATATAGAATCTTTTATCATGCCTAGTAGAATGAATAACCTTCTTGGAGTTCCATCAAGTCCAATCAACCGACCTTCATCAGGTTAGGTAGTATAAAAAATCCCTTGGACCTCCATCAGGTCCAATCGACCGACCTTCATTAGGTTAGGTAGTATGAAGAATCCTTTGGACCTCAATCGAGCCCAGTCGTCCGACCTTCATCAAATCTAATAGGATGATGACCCTCATGGACCTTCATCAGGTTCATTCGACCGTAGTCTCATGGTCTTCAGACGACATGGTCTTAGACTACAAGTCTTGTAGAATAAGGAATTATACCCTCATTGACATTTGTCAGGTCTTGTAGAACGAGGAATTATACCCTTCATTGACCTTTGTCAGGTCTTGTAGAAAGAGAAATGAGAACCCTCATTGACCTTCTTCAGGTCTAGTAGAGTGAGAAGTGATGACCTATTTGGACCTTTATCAAGTCCATTCGACATGTCCATACGACCGTAGTCTCATGGACCCTCATCAAAAGAATGGGTGATGACCTTCATAAACCTTTATCAGGTTTAGTAGAATGATAAGGAAAGACTATTGGACCTTCTTCAGGTCTGTAGAGTGAAGACTTTCATAGACCTTCGTCTGGTCCAAACGATATTGAAGACTTATCCGGTTCTTTGACTCGTAGTATGGGGATTATCATAACCTTCATCTGGTTCAGTCGACTGGGAACATTCCTCGTGGCTCATGTAGAGTCAAGTTCAATACATGACCTTCATCTGGTCTAGATGAATCGCTAATGAAGCCCCACGGTGGGCGCCAAATTGTGGATACTGGTTTTTGCCCGAGGTCCACAATCGAGAATTTGTAGGTTTGGGGCACTAGCGATCCTGCAAAACAAAGGTAGAATAAACGTAGAGGTTACTGCCCACCGGTGTGGTGGGTGCCGTAGGCACTCCGACGCTCAAGTCAGTAGTGAAGACGAGCTGTAAATAATGGAAGAACAAGGCTTGATGTTACCTTGACTTCTGTTGACTTCCGTGAGGGCGGTGGGTCGGAGGTTCTGAGAGCTCTGGAGAGAATATGAATAAGCTGAGAGATCTCTCTCCCCTCACTCTTCTGGATCTCGGTTCCTTTTATAGGCTATTTGAGGTGAGATTCATGAATGCGTTAATTGACATACGTTTTGTGTGTTGGTAACGGTCGTGTCATGAAGGAGTATTATGGGCAGTCATGAAGACCGAAAACAGTTGGGTTATGATGGGTATTTATGAGTCTGAGCGTTTCGTGGGCTAGCGTATGGTGGGCCTAAGACATGGTCTTGGTATGGCATTTTACTCGGGCTGGTGTAACAACGTTGGGCCGACATTCACTCCTTAAATTGGGCTTCATATTTGTAGGATGATAGTCTTTCCTTATGGGTTGAGAGGGCGACTTGGGCCTAGATCTCATTTTGGGGACTGTTTGGGGAGTCTGGGGTGCATTTAGTATTGGGGCTGAAGCAAAAGATCAAAATTGCCCTTGGACCAAATTTGGCTCGTATAGCGTTAGAGGTGATACAATCTACTCAGAGACTTCAGAGGTTCTGAAGAAAACCGTGGGTCGCGGGCTTGAGGAGTTGCATTGAGTTCTTGCAGTATTGAGGTACTTGAGTCGGTAGAGTTACCACCATAGGTCTTGACCATCGCTGTAAGTTTTTCTCTATTTAGTGGATTGGGCTGGTAGCCGACATACCCGGAGTGGTTTTTTACTCGCACGAGTTTTCCACTTCGTCACCAAAATTATTGTGTTAATTTGTGTGGTTTGATTTATTTGCTGCTTTACTTTATGTTATTTATTTAATATTTGCAGCATATTTTATTTGTTGTTTATTGTGGTTGCTTGTTGACGTTCCATAGTTACAGTAATCATGACTTGTCCTATTTATTGTTTGTAATTCTTCATAGGGTCAGAACCTAGGCTAATCGCGAATTTTCACGATATAAATCAAACACCTTTGATAAATGAATAATGCATTTATTATTATAATAATAATCAAATCCGTTTACAACACATGAAGCTCTATGACATCTATCTCAACACACAGTTCTATAGAAATGTAGCACGGGTGGAAGCAGAAGCATTGCTTTTTGGAATACAAACAGCACATGAAGCAAGTCTCTACTACCCCTACAGGTCAAGCAACAGAAGTGAAATCTTTTGGGTAATTTCAGACATCAAGCAGAAATTGAACAGGACTGATGAATTTTATGTTAGATACGTCCCAAGATCTTGTAATGTTGTTGCTCTCTCTGGAAAAATTTGCTTTAGATTCAGAAGAAACTGTTGTATGGCTGATAGAATTTCCTGCCAATATTATTATGTTATTTCAAAATTCTGTGGAATGAAAGGGAATTTTCTTTATCAAAAAAAGAAGAAGAAGAAGAAGAAGAAGAAGATAGACATATATGATACTTGTAACATATCTATAAATGATAAAAATAACTTTAATTAAACCTATTTCTCATAACACCCCGGTTGATGGTTGTTAAGGGGATATTTATTGAATATTGTTAATTCCAACGTTCTCCTCATTACAATCGAATAATAATGAAAAATAATTTAAAACTTACTATTTCATGACCTTAATGATTTTTTTTTCCCTTCATTTGAAAGAAAGATGGTGGTTTATGATACGTCGGTGTCAAAAGTTATTCAAAAAATAGAGATAATTATGCTTAACGTGTGGATGTATAGTTTTTAGTTAGCCTTGAATTAGCGTGATTTGGTAGTGTAGGGTTTAGATTCTCATCTTGAAGTTGTAAATTCGAATTCAGATAGTGTTTTTTTATAAGAGTCTGATATATTTGAGAATTTTACATGTTCCATTTAAGTTCGAAATGAGTGATTTGACGGTGAGATTTCCAATGATTCAAAAAATATATATATAATTTTTAGGGAGAGAAATTTGTTTGTCTTGGATGGGTTTAATTAGATATTGTATTTTCATGTCAACTTTAATAAAAGTTAAAAGTTGTAAAACACGTAAAGGAGTTTTAAGAGTTTATTTATTTATTTTTTTCGGGCGCCAATAGTTTTTAGGGAAAATAAGAGCTGGACCTTTATAGTTTAGCAAAATGGTACTAAAGATTCTATTATTTTAGAAATAATCATACATATCTCTTTTGTGATACACAGACCCCTTATAAACTGAATATAAAAGTCGTTGCATATATTAAAAGCAATTTTTGGAGGTCTAAATGTCATTTTCTTTATATTTTTTTATCCATAATCTATCTTATACATATATTACAATAAGAACTAAAATAATTATTACAAAAAACCATGTAGGGATTTTGTTTAATTTTAAAACATCATTGAGAGTTTTATTTAATTTCACCAAATATCATGAGATTTGTTATTTTCTCTATTTTTAGACAAGAAGAGATAATTTTATCATCCAAGTAATAGATGTTATGGTTATTTACGTTTTACTATTAAAGTTATGATAAAATAATAATTGGGTACTATGAATATTAACATATTACACTTTACTAATAAACTTATATAAAATTTAACATTTTACTATTTTTCCATCTAAACCGTTAGTTGACCTTTAAAAAGAATGTTTTATCTAGAGGTGTTCATGGGTCGGATCATGATTTTTTGAAATTTTTGAGACCCGATCGATATAAAATTTAGATATATTTTTTTAACCCGACCTGACCCAGAATTTTCATGTTGGGTCACGGGTTTGACATTAAACCCGACCCTACCCGAAACTATAATATTTTTATTATTTTTCTAAACATTTTATTATTTTTCTAAAAATTTTATTATTTTTTAAAGTTTTCACTATTATTTCATTTATTTATTACTTTTGTTGTCTTAAAACTTTATATATATGATAATTTTCGGGACATAAAATAACTAATATTTATATTTTAAAATAATTAATTCTTTTAAAAAAATTATTTTTTGGACGACCCGACCTGATCGGATTTCACCTCTCAACCTGACCCGACCCATGAACACCCCTAGATAAAATAATTTTTTTAAAGGTCAACTAACGGTTTAGATGAAAAATTAATAAAATATTAAATTTTATATAAGTTTTGTAATAAAATATAATATCTTAATATTCATAGTACCCAATTATTATTTTATCGTTTTAATAATTGATTTGAACTTAATCAATCTAAGAAATATTGAAATTAAATTGAGATAGGTAATCTAGTTGGGTTGAATTCAATATCACTAAATTAAATAATTAGGGAGAAAATGATTCAACTAAATCAGCAATAAATAAAAATAAAAAAGGCATAAACTTTAGGGATAAGAATGTTAATGGATAAACTCAGCCGTGTATATTTATTTATAATAATCAGACATCATCTTCCAAAGAGAAAGATACACAAAAATAAATTTTACAAAAAACCAACAATATGATGCTGACATACGACCCATAGAGAATCAAGAACACAAGTCTTTTTTTTTTAAAATCGTTAGAAATTGACCGTCAAATCACTCATTCCGGATATAAGCAGAGCATGTAAAATTTCCGACTGTCTCAATCTTTTACAAGAAACGCACTCTCTGAATTCGAACTCATGACCTCAAGATAAAATCCTGAATCCTACATCACCAAACCACATCCATTGGGGACATCAAGAACACAAGTCGTGTGCAGTCAAAATGCAAAAGCATTTCCTTTTCATTGATGAAAATTATTAAGAAATAATTTCCAATGTAATAAGCACATCACAATGTCACAATCACTTTGGTTTCACTATTCGAGCATAAAGTTTGAAACATTAAAAAAATAAAATATTCTTAAAAAATGTTTCATAAGAAAAAGGAAGAATAAAAACCATTCTCTCTTTTTGGTGTCACACATGGAAAGATAGCAAAAATCATTATAATATTTTAAAATTAAATGAAATCCCATATATAAGATTTTGTTATAAATATTTTAATTATTAATGAAAAATATGAAATTTAGATGGCAATCGAGACATCTTGTCCCGAACCTATCATATTCCGTTCTAATCCGATTATAATTCGAGACGAAATTTTTTTCTTAAATACCGAATAATTTTTTGAATCGAGACGAAAAATCATCTCAAATTCTGAATCGAATATTTACAGATCCTGAATTTCGATCGAAATTATGAATTTCTTATGCTAAAATTCAAGATTTTAAAACATGAGAAGGGTTATACTTAATTTTAAAATATGACAAAAATTTCATTTAATTTCACCAAATATAATAAGATTTCCCTCATTTCCCGTCGCACACACTGGATATTTCAAAATACTCTTGATCGCCTTTTTCGTTCTTCAATGAAGGGTTTGTAAAGCCCCCAAGGGGTGTGGCTTGGTGGTGAAGGGTTCAGAATCTCACATTGAGGTTCTGGTTCGAATCCAGGGGGTGCAACTTCTTGTAAGAGCCTGGGGCAGCCGGGGTTTTACCTGCGCCGCGGCCCACAATGGATGGTTTGGTGGCGGGGTTTCCAACGATTTCAAAAAAAAAAAGATTTGTAAAATAGGGTATAATTAGTGAAGTTGAAATAATAATTCATAAGCTTAAAATATTGTATTGAATTTAAAAAATAAAATATTAAATATCAAATAAGTATTATTTTAAATTTAGTAATAAAAATTTTAAGTTCAATAAATTTTATTTCTACTTTAATAAATCCGATTTCAATTCGAATCACCCCAAATGTAAAAAGGACATCACCGTTCTCATATAATTTTATAGAGGTGTCGGTGCAAGACCAAAGCGTGAAACTTTTTAACAATAAAGTAACACAAAAACCAACGGTCCAATTTCTTTCCCTCAACCTAAAATCTTTTTTAATTATCCGATCCGAACTTGAACTTAAATAAAATAGGTAAAATTTTAGATTATCTTATTATTTTTCAAAAAAAAAATATACCCAAAATTTAATTTTATGATACGTAAATTAAATTTTAAACTCTTTATCATCAAATCACAGGCATTCGGGAGACTCTTAAGCCAAAACTAAAAGGCTAAAAACAAAAAAATATGAAAACACATGACATAAAGTGAAGTACTGTAAGTGATTCCAAGTTGAACGTACAAAATCTTTAAACTGTAGTTTGTCCCAATTGGGTCCCATGAAAGTGACAGGAGCCAAGTCCAGCTTCACAGGTGTCCATGTGAAGATGCCTTAATACATTGGACAGAAAGATAGATGATGCATGTGATCATAGTGCCTGCTGCTGCTGCTTTATTTATTGCCATTGATTTTTCTCTCCTCTTTTTCTTTTTTCACCCCTTGGTTAGTTGGTTATTGGTTTGGTTTTCGCTTATCTTATAGAGGCTTAGTGGGTGACTAAGTTGTTTTTGATCATGAAAGGCTTGAGCTTTGAGAATATGAAGTTTCATTACAAGAGTAATGATTACCTGCAGTCTCAAAGAAATGGAGCTCTTGCTGGGCTTTTGGTGCTTCTGTTTCCAGTTTTGTTGCCTAGCTTGTTCAGTCCATTAAGCCATGCCTCACCTTCTATGTTCTCGGTATGTTCACTGTTTGATTTTTTTTCCCCATTGGTTTGTTTTATTTTTAGTCATTTTCATGAGAAATGCTTTTCTTTTTTCTTTTTTAATCATTATTTAACTGATTTGGATTAGGGTTTTTTTTTTTTTTTTGTTAGTTGCTGGTGGTTTTGGGGAAAATTATTTCTATTGATGTTTGGTGTCTTTATTGCAAGATTATATGGTCTAATTGCTTGTGAAGTGATAGAAGGAAAAAAAAATGGAAAAAATAGTGAAAGTTACTAAAAATGGAAAGAAGATAGAATGAATGGGGAAGTGGGTGTTTTTAGTTGTTAAATTTCTAAATAAGTCAGAAAATGGAGCAGTTGAGATTTGGGGATAATTGTGACCACTAGGTGTATTTTTTTTGACTGGTTCATTTGGGGGTTTGTGAGTTGAATACTTGACTCAGAGTCAGGACCTCATGATACTACTACTACTATAGGATGAAATTGTGCTTGACATGTGTGGCACAGTTTTATCTGGAGACTGCGCAAGTGACCTTAGTTTGAGTTTGGGTTGTTAGTAGTGGTTCAGGATTTTTTCCCCGTACCCAGAAACTATAAGTCAGAAAAAGATGAACAGATATGACTGCATTTAGCTTACGTGGTTACTGATGGAGCCTTGTTCATCAGCGAATTGATTAATTATGCAAATACTAAATCAGGGACGTTAGTTTATCAATTAAGTCTAGTTACAACTTACTAAGCTAAGATGGTAAGAGTGGCCCTGGATACTTCATCATCCGGAAGCTGTTTTCCTGCAGAAAGTCCGGTTGACATCTGGAAATCCCTGGATAAGCAGAGAGTTAGATTGGAAATCATGTTCCATGGGATGCCAAAAGACAATAAAGTTGTATGGTAGGATCTTTTCTCTGTCATTGGCATGTATTAGTAACATCCAATGCCAAGGGTCAGTTTGGAAGTGTGTATTAGGATATTTTCTCGGTCATTGGCATGTAGCTAAGGATCAGTTTGGAAGTGCTATTTAACTGGTACTTTTGAACTTATTATCAAGAGATTTCAAATAATTTTAAACATCATAAAGTATTTTTAATATGATTTTAAGCACTCCCAAACAGACTCTAAATTTTACTGGAAGCTGTTTCCCAGCAATAAATATATACCTTAAAGATGAATCTTTTATGGGATAACAATAGCCTATAATGTATAAAGCTATATGCGCATTCCCATGGATTGCTTTTCATTCTTTCAAGTCACATTCCACTTTTAGAATGAGGCGTGTTCATCTGCAGCAATACATGCTTATGGATATGCTATTTTTAATCTGGTACAGCGAGTGTAAAATTGTTCTTGAGGGGGAAGTTCTTTTATTTTCCAGTGTTCTGTTTATTGCAGGAATGGAATGCTCCAAAACCTAGGCACTTACCTCTACTCAAGAGTGCTTTGCAACTCCAGAAAGTGAGTACCAATATATCGAGCAGATGTGCCGAGAACTTTTGTATGGAAATGATACAATCATTTTGTTTTTCTATCTTATTGATTTCTTCTATGGTAGTTTAAGGGTTCTGT
>SKCR01037419.1:0-68956 GCA_019454045.1 Zanthoxylum bungeanum
TCCCCTCAATGTAAATGAGGTGGTTCTTTAGAAGTGTTATGTAATTGGGTAGAAGTAAGATTTGTCGCTAGCGGAGGAGGAGAGGAAATGGAGAGATTGTTTTTCTAGGAACAAAATGTTTTAAATATCCATCCGCATATCATTATCCATTTATTTATACGCGCCTATTATGTTTTAGAATGCGTTGTTTAAGGGTGTGGATGATGAGGACCTTAACAAAGATAATTAATTGGTTGCCAATTACGTGAAAACCCTCAACACATATTAAGCGTTTCCTTCCATTGAGTGATGCTTTCATTTTTTTTGTGATTGATGGGGGTGGTTGAAAGCTTTAATGCTTGTACCATTTTTTGAAAGTTGGATTTTTGGTACTAGATTTTGAAATCAAAATACACATAACACAACTTCATCTTCTCCCCCTCTCTCCATCCCATTCGGCCAAGGGCCAATTTTTCTCTCAAGTTCTTGGCTTGGCGAGAACTACATGGAGAATTTTGTTGTTCTTCGCATCGCAAAAGCCTATCAAAATGAGTATTCCGCAACTTTACTTTGATATATTCACATGCTTTCATTGCTTAATTTGATCTTGGGATAACCTAGAAACCCAACAATGGTATCAAGAGCCTTGATTAAGCATGAAATTGATTAGGGTAAAAATTTGGGTAACAATGATTTGAGCATGTTTTGATTGATGAAATTGATTGTTTGAATATGCTTGAATGATGATAACTTGGAGTTATATGTGATCTATTGATGAAAATTGATTTGTATCAAATTTTCCCCAAATTTTTGGCTAGGCCGAAATTTTAGCTTGCCATAATGTCATGGTAATTTTGTTTTTGAATCATTGGATGAGTTTAAAAGACTTGGGAAATGTTGATTTTAGATTCAATTAGATTGAAATCGGAATTGAACAAAACCCTAAAATGCCGTGAGTTACAAGCATGGAAATAAATTGATTTTTTGCTTCATTGTTTAGGACATGAATTGATAATTGATTAGCATGATTAATTGAGTAAATTGGTATTTTGGAAATGTTAATTTGTTGTTAATTAATATGCTATACACTTTATTGATTTAATTGTCATAGTTGGAATATTGTAATTAAATTAATTGGGCTTAAATTTGGAATTGGGCTAATAAAGTTGTATTTGGGGTTAATGGGCTTGGTTGGGCCAAGTTTGGTTTAGGTTAATTGGTTGGATCCAATTGGGCCCAAAACAATATCCATAAAGTCCAAATATAATATAATGGACCATTAATATTTTAATTGGGCCTAATGGGCCAAATTGATTTGGCAAAATGGTGATTCCTTTTTGGGCTTTGGTTGCCAAAGTCCATGCCTTATAAATTAATTGAAAGCCCATTGGACTTTAATTAAAATGACATTGGATGTTAATTGGGCTTTGAGACCCGTAATGATTAGATTTAGAATCTAAGTCGCAAAAGCTCATTAATAAAGTGTAATTATTTAATTTAGAAATTAATAAGAATTAATATTGAATACAAATTAAATTGGATTAATATTGTAGTTTAATATAATTCAAGAATTCATACTTTGAGTACTTATTCTTAAACGGAGTTTGACTCGCGCAAATCAAATCGTTGTTTGAACATTGGATGGTCATTAATTTCATATTAATTAATTGGATTAGATTGATTGATAACATGCTTTGTGTGAATACATGGATGTGATGTATGAATAATGTATATCAGATGGATATTAGATGGGTGAGGGCAATTTTGGAAATTGTTGTAATAAATTTAAAATTTATTAAATTGGACCTGCGTGTCCAGCCTATTACCTCTTGACTCTTTGTATTTCTCTTCTCACTTATTCCCCTCAATGTAAATGAGGTTTCTTTAGAAGTGTTATGTAATTGGGTAGAAGTAAGATTTGTGCTAGCGGGAGAGAGGAAATGGAGAGATTTGTTCTAGGAACAAAATGTTTTAAATATCCATCCG
The DNA here is from genome assembly GCA_019454045.1 of Zanthoxylum bungeanum. Classification (NCBI taxonomy): domain Eukaryota; kingdom Viridiplantae; phylum Streptophyta; class Magnoliopsida; order Sapindales; family Rutaceae; genus Zanthoxylum; species Zanthoxylum bungeanum. Next base: position 1,966 of record SKCR01037419.1, read on the forward strand.
CATATCATTATCAATTTATTTATACGCGCCTTATTATGTTTTTAGAATGCGTGTTTAAGGGTGTATGATGAGACCTTAACAAAGATAATTAATTGGTTGCCAATTACGTGAAAAACCCTCAACACATATTAAGCGTTTTCCTTCCATTGAGTGATGCTTTTCACTTTTTTTGTGATTGATGGGGGTGGTTGAAAGCTTTAATGCTTGTACCATTTTTTGAAAGTTGGATTTTTGGTACTAGATTTTTGAAATCAAAATACACATAACACAACTTCATCTTCTCCCCCTCTCTCCATCCCATTCGGCCAAGGGCCAATTTTTCTCTCAAGTTCTTGGCTTGGCCGAGAACTACATGGAGAATTTTTGTTGTTCTTCGCATCGCAAAAGCCTATCAAAATGAGTATTCCGCAACTTTACTTTGATATATTCACATGCTTTCATTGCTTAATTTGATCTTGGGATAACCTAGAAACCCAACAATGGTATCAAGAGCCTTGATTAAGCATGAAATTTGATTTAGGGTAAAATTTGGGTAAAAATGATTTGAGCATGTTTTGATGAAATTGATTGTTTGAATATGCTTGAATGATGATAACTTGGATTATGTGATCTATTTGATGAAAATTGATTTGTATCAAATTTTCCCCAAATTTTTGGCTAGGCCGAAATTTTAGCTTGCCATAATGTCATGGTAATTTTGTTTTTTGAATCATTGGATGAGTTTAAAAGACTTGGGAAATGTTGATTTTAGATTCAATTAGATTGAAATCGGAATTGAACAAAAACCCTAAAATGCCGTGAGTTACAAGCATGGAAATAAATTGATTTTTTGCTTCAATTGTTTAGGACATGAATTGATAATTGATTAGCATGATTAATTGAGTAAATTGGTATTTTGGAAATGTTAATTTGGTTAATTAATTATGGCTATACACTTTAATTGATTTAATTGTCATAGTTGGAATATTGTAATTAAATTAATTGGGCTTAAATTTGGAATTGGGCTAATAAAGTTGTATTTGGGGTTAATGGGCTTGGTTGGGCCAAGTTTGGTTTAGGTTAATTGGTTGGATCCAATTGGGCCCAAAACAATATCCATAAAGTCCAAATATAATATAATGGACCATTAATATTTTAATTGGGCCTAATGGGCCTAAATTGATTTTTGGCAAAATGGTGATTCCTTTTTGGGCTTTGGTTGCCAAAGTCCATGCCTTATAAATTAATTGAAAGCCCATTGGACTTTAATTAAAATGACATTGGATGTTAATTGGGCTTTGAGACCCGTAATGATTAGATTTAGAATCTAAGTCGCAAAAGCTCATTAATAAAGTGTAATTATTTAATTTAGAATTAAATAAAGAATTAATATTGAATACAAATTAAATTGGATTTAATATGTAGTTTAATATAATTCAAGAATTCATACTTTGAGTACTTATTCTTAAACGAGTTTGACTCGCGCAAATCAAATCATTGTTTGAACATTGGATGGTCATTAATTTCATATTAATTAATTGGATTAGATTGATTGATAACATGCTTTGTGTGAATACATGGATGTGATGTATGAATAATGTATATCAGATGGATATTAGATGGGTGAGGGCAATTTTGGAAATTGTTGTAATAAATTTAAAATTTATTAAATTGGACCTGCGTGTCCAGCCTATTACCTCTTGACTCTTTGTATTTCTCTTCTCACTTATTCCCCTCAATGTAAATGAGGTTTCTTTAGAAGTGTTATGTAATTGGGTAGAAGTAAGATTTGTGCTAGCGGGAGAGAGGAAATGGAGAGATTTGTTCTAGGAACAAAATGTTTTAAATATCCATCCGCATATCATTATCAATTTATTTATACGCGCTTATTATGTTGGTTTTAGAATGCGTGTTTAAGGGTGTATGATGAGACCTTAACAAAGATAATTAATTGGTTGCCAATTACGTGAAAAACCCTCAACACATATTAAGCGTTTTCCTTCCATTGAGTGATGCTTTTCACTTTTTTTGTGATTGATGGGGGTGGTTGAAAGCTTTAATGCTTGTACCATTTTTTGAAAGTTGGATTTTTGGTACTAGATTTTTGAAATCAAAATACACATAACACAACTTCATCTTCTCCCTCTCTCTCCATCCCATTCGGCCAAGGGCCAATTTTTCTCTCAAGTTCTTGGCTTGGCCGAGAACTACATGGAGAATTTTTGTTGTTCTTCGCATCGCAAAAGCCTATCAAAATGATTTCCGCACTTTACTTTGATATATTCACATGCTTTCATTGCTTAATTTGATCTTAAGATAACCTAGAAGCCCAACAATGGTATCAAGAGCCTTGATTAAGCATGAAATTTGATTTAGGGTAAAATTTGGGTAAAAATGATTTGAGCATGTTTTGATGAAATTGATTGTTTGAATATGCTTGAATGATGATAACTTGGAGTTATATGTGATCTATTTGATGAAAATTGATTTGTATCAAATTTTCCCCAAATTTTTGGCTGGCCGAAATTTTAGCTTGCCATAATGTCATGGTAATTTTGTTTTTTGAATCATTGGATGAGTTTAAAAGACTTGGGAAATGTTGATTTTAGATTCAATTAGATTGAAATCGGAATTGAACAAAAACCCTAAAATGCCGTGAGTTACAAGCATGGAAATAAATTGATTTTTTGCTTCAATTGTTTAGGACATGAATTGATAATTGATTAGCATGATTAATTGAGTAAATTGGTATTTTGGAAATGTTAATTTGGTTAATTAATTATGGCTATACACTTTAATTGATTTAATTGTCATAGTTGGAATATTGTAATTAAATTAATTGGGCTTAAATTTGGAATTGGGCTAATAAGTTGTATTGGGGTTAATGGGCTTGGTTGGGCCAAGTTTGGTTTAGGTTAATTGGTTGGATCCAATTGGGCCCAAAACAATATCCATAAAGTCCAAATATAATATAATGGACCATTAATATTTTAATTGGGCCTAATGGGCCTAAATTGATTTTTGGCAAAATGGTGATTCCTTTTTGGGCTTTGGTTGCCAAAGTCCATGCCTTATAAATTAATTGAAAGCCCATTGGACTTTAATTAAAATGACATTGGATGTTAATTGGGCTTTGAGACCCGTAATGATTAGATTTAGAATCTAAGTCGCAAAAGCTCATTAATAAAGTGTAATTATTTAATTTAGAATTAATAAAGAATTAATATTGAATACAAATTAAATTGGATTTAATATTGTAGTTTAATATAATTCAAGAATTCATACTTTGAGTACTTATTCTTAAACGAGTTTGACTCGCGCAAATCAAATCGTTGTTTGAACATTGGATGGTCATTAATTTCATATTAATTAATTGGATTAGATTGATTGATAACATGCTTTGTGTGAATACATGGATGTGATGTATGAATAATGTATATCAGATGGATATTAGATGGGTGAGGGCAATTTTGGAAATTGCTGTAATAAATTTAAAATTTATTAAATTGGACATGCTTATCCAGCCTATTACCTCTTGACTCTTTGTATTTCTCTTCTCACTTATTCCCCTCAATGTAAATGAGGTTTCTTTAGAAGTGTTATGTAATTGGGTAGAAGTAAGATTTGTGCTAGCGGGAGAGAGGAAATGGAGAGATTTGTTCTAGGAACAAAATGTTTTAAATATCCATCCGCATATCATTATCAATTTATTTATATGCGCCTTATTATGTTTTTAGAATGCATGTTTAAGGGTGTATGATGAGACCTTAACAAAGATAATTAATTGGTTGCCAATTACGCGAAAAACCCTCAACACATATTAAGCGTTTTCCTTCCATTGAGTGATGCTTTTCACTTTTTTGTGATTGATGGGGTGGTTGAAAGCTTTAATGCTTGTACCATTTTTTGAAAGTTGGATTTTTGGTATTAGATTTTTGAAATCAAAATACACATAACACAACTTCATCTTCTCCCTCTCTCTCCCTCCCATTAGGCCAATGGCCAATTTTTCTCTCAAGTTCTTGGCTTGGCCGAGAACTACAAGGAGAATTTTTGTTGTTCTTCGCATCGCAAAAGCCTATCAAAGTGAGTATTCCGCAACTTTACTTTGATGTATTCACATGCTTTCATTGCTTAATTTGATATTGGGATAACCTAGAAACCCAACAATGGTATCAAGAGCCTTGATTAAGCATGAAATTTGATTTAGGGTAAAATTTGGGATGAAAAGCCTAAGGGCTACCTTTACCACGATGCTTTTGTCGCGCCAGACATAGTATGTTTGGTTGACGTGAGATATGTTCAATCGGGCATTCGAGGTCCTATATAGATGTTGGCCTTGGTCGCATCTCTTTCATTCTTGTTATTCAGTTTTTTCGCATCGTATTACTTCCCGTTCATTTTCAATTATGATCGCCTCTTTAGTTATTTCTTTCATGTTAAGAATTTAATTATCTCTCTTCATATTTATGCTTAGACAATTATCATTTATTTTTATTTCCGCGTTTATTTACTTAATGTGTTCATGAGATTGTGTGCTTGCCTTTATTTCACTTACTTATATGCATGCAAACTTAGATATAGGTTTTACTTCTATGTATGCAAACTTAGATATAGGTTATTCTTGCATGTGTATGTTGCGTAAACTTGGTTATATTATTGCATGAATCATTTCATTACAAGTGACATAAGTAAGGGACCATTCTGAATCCAACGGTTTGAGGTCTTCCCTTATGAGTGGTGAGTGCGGCCTTAAATCATTTCCCAGTTCACGCTGGGTGGGGACTCATTTATTCTCCGATTTAGTCCCCCACGGGCTACTCCGTACTCCCGACCGGGCCGCGAGCCCAGGATAGCGTCATCAATTTCTGTGTTCTATAGTCTGGCGACTCCACTGGGAACAGAGAATCGGCCCAGAAATAATGTCTTGTAATGTTTGTGATTTTTGCTTTAGTTAACCTTGTCTAAAGTGTATTTAACCATAGGTATCATTAGAGTTAGATAATGATTTGGTGTCTTCCTTCACTCACTACCTTTTTTATAGCCAAAAGGAAAAGTTGTGAAGACATCTAGATAATCATTTACTCAAAGCTTACCTTGGAGTATATTTAAAGTGATGGACTAATTTGGATGATCTATTGTTTATTCCTGTCACCAAGGCGATAAGAGCCTAAGAGGCAAGGGTATTTAAGAGAGCTCGCTCCACCCTCCCTCTAGGGAATTTTCAATAGAGGAATCCATTTGACAGTTATTCATGTATCGTGAAGTCGTTTTCGCTCGAAGCGACATATCGTTATATGATACCATCACTCGTTGGCACGTACCTTAGGGTATAAGAACGGTGCACTCACTTGGTCGCTCGAACCCTTGAGTGGGGAGACCTAGTTGTGGGCAACCCTCACCGGCGAGCCTTTGTCTATACCCCTATAAACCCACATGTGAACCATAGTCGTATGACCTATAGAAGCCACCATTTTTTCATGTGTTTGGGACCATCATCATTTGGATTTTGTTAGACTTCTTGTCATGAGATGTGAACTTGTTGGGCCATTTAAACTGGGACGAGTTTGTGTCTTATGACGACCGGGCCAAAAGTTTCTAAAATATCGATGGGCCACTTTGTGTTTGGGCTTCCTATCATTTGAAGTTGTTTAGCCACATTATCGTAAAAGTGTAAACCTGTTGGGCCTTTTTCAACTGGGACAAGCTTACACCTCGCAATAGTATGATTGAATGCTTTAAAATGATAATGGGCCAACTTGTATGAAAACCTTGACGGGCTTATATATTCCATGCATCGACGTATACATGTTAACATGCGGTTTTAAAAGCCACCATAGATACCCATTGGGTTAGGGAAGAATGAAGACTCATCAAGAGACTGCTAGCCAACAGGAGCGAGTCAGTTAACGAAGGATCTCGTATGGATCAGCTAGAGACTAATCTCACTAAGATTACCGAACAATTGCAAGCTTTAACCACCGCTATGGCCAATATGGCAATGCCTCACGCTGGGCGAGGCCCTGAGAATGCTAGGCGTGAAGAACCTCTGAAAATGTTGAATGATGAGATCCCTATTTTTGATGATGACATGGCTGAGTATGCAGCAGGAAGGATAGCCGGGTCTCAGGCAGAGTTGCAGAAACTCCGGGATCAGGTAGAGTCAGTAACCCGCAAGCTGAAGGGCAAACATGAGGATTTGCTAGACTACGATGCGATGACTTTCGAAGAGCAACTGCCTTTGCAGTTCAAGATGCCTGACATAGCCAACTTCAATGGGAACGGGGATCCGAGGGTCCATCTTCGACAATATATTTCTGTGATGAGTTCAGTGGGTTTGTCGAAGCGTCAGGCTCAGAATATGTTTGGGATGTCTCTTGAAGGGGCACCCGTAGTATGGTATCATGGCCTTGAGAGGAAAGTCAAAGATGATTGGAGGGCATTGGCGGAGGCCTTTCTGAATCAGTATGTCACGGATCTAGAGATTGACTTGTCACTTCGCGACTTGGAGAATACCAAACAGAAGCCGGAGGAGAGCTTCAAGGATTATGTAGATCGCTGGAGGAGCTAGCTTTTGAAGATGTAGACTCAGACCTCGGAGAAGGACCTGATCAAGATGATCATCAAGGGCACCAAGCCGTCTATTTATGGCAAGCTGAGGAGGATGACCTCTATGATTGGTGATTTTTGATAGTTGAGGGAGACTGTCATGGACATTGAGGAGGAAAAAGCTGAGAATAGGAAGTTTTATGCCCTGAATAGGAGGACCGTTGAAGGACCATCAGGAACCATGCCCACTACTGGTGAAGTCACTGCCATCAAAAACAGGCGGTTTTCCAACCTCGGTAAGCCTCTTTCAAAGGTGTTTGAAAAGCTGAGGACGCAAGGACTCCTAGAACCTTTAGAGCATAAACCACTTCCAAGCCCTGTGCCTCCCAACCTTAACCCAAGCCTATATTGTCACTTCCATCAGAGGAAAGGCCACGAAACTGACAACTACACCCACCTTAGGCATGAGATCAAAAACCTCATAAACGCCCATAAAATACCCGATCCAGAAAAAGAACAACCCAACACAAACAGAAACCCTCTACCTAACTACCACTATGTTCCACCACCCACCTACATGATCAACTCCGGCCTACCTGAAACCTTTGTCCTCCAAACTCTTAACCACCAGACTTCTTGCATTGAGATAGTGGATAGCAGCAGTGAAGAACCATAGGCTGAGGAAGAAGGCAATGCCGCAGACGTTTATTTCCCTGATTTATTTGATTGCAATCCTGCATTTTTAATAATAAAGATATTGATTTTGCCTACTTGTTCAAGTTTTTATCCTTAATAGTTAAGCATTAGTCCGATGATGAAATTGTTTGCTTTAGGGTGAAACCTTAGAAACGATAAGTGCGAAAGGTACTCTCATCTGATATTTTGAGTAGTTGATCTTGACTAGACTCGCGAGCACTTAATTATAGGATCTTAGCACTGAAAGCCTGAGTAGTCGGCAATGTGACTAGTTGAAGAGATTGCAGATTGATGAATGATCGTACACTTAGATGTCCATCCTAACTTACTTGTGTTACGATATATGGTATGGTTGGAAACCAAAGAAAAGTCTTTCAAGAAGAAAATATAAACCACATATAACCGATAAGAGTGAAGCTACCCATGGGCGAGTATTAGGACCACCATGAGGAGAAATGCTACCTTAAAGGGTAGGTGTGTAAATAATAATAATAATAATAATAGAGGACAAAAAAATGAAACAAAATGAGAGAAAATCATATCACATTGAGTACGGAGAAGTAATTGCAGAGCATGATAAAGACATCCAGGTTGGTTAGACCCACTAATCCCGTTCTTTGAAACAAAATCATCGAGTTGGCTTACTTAAGGATTAAGCTATAAAAGAACCTTGGCACACACACACTTTGAGTCTGGTTCAGATCATTTTTTCAAACACTCGGATTTGAGTTGCATCGAGTACTTTAAAGGTTCTCTGGTTTCGACACAGGGCATTCTTTGAGGACGATAATATGTATAACTATTGGGACTATTTCATAAAAGGCAATATAGTATGTTGATATGGAACATCACATCACATGAACTACTTTGGCCGAGTGCAAGTAACGAAGAGCAGAAGGCTAAACTAAGTCTAGGGGCGACCAGTCTACAACCCCGCGGATAAGGATATACCAAGAACTTGAGCCATGAGATAAAAGAGAACTGACCAACCACCAGAAAAGAACTGGCAGAAGGAAATTATAAGTCGGCCCATGGGGTGATCAAATACTTTTGTGGGGAAGAAGCACCAAGGAGCACAAGAAAGACCTAACCGATCGGAATAGGAATACATCCACACATACATGCATAAATATCATATACATGTAATTTTTGTTTTGTGTTCGCAAGTTTTTTTTTATAGAAAAAGAAAAAGAAGCGGTAAAGATGAACAAGTAACTGTCCAAAAATGGACCATCTCATCAGTAACGGTTCGGAAATAGACCATCACATCAGAAACGGTTTAGAAATGAACCACCTCACATCAGTAACGGTTCGGAATGGACCACCATCACAACAGCGACGTCTTGGAAATGAGGTTTAGCATACCAGGAATCGCACTCCGGAAATATAGCACGGTTGGGAAATGGACCACAATCTCAAACGGTTCGGAAATGGACCACCATCACATCAGCGACGTCTCGGAAATGAAGTTTTAGCATGCCGGGAATGGCGCTCCGAAAATGGAGCACGGTTCAGAAATGGACCATAATCTGAAAACGTTTTAGAAATGGACCACCATCACATCAGCTGTATGACATAGAAATAGGCGACGCTGTTCCATGCTCGTGGCCCGGTCGGGAGTACGGAGTAGCCCACGAGGGACTAAACCGAAGAAATAATGAAGTCTCCACCCAGTGTGAACTGGGAAAATGATTTAAGGCCGCACTCACCGCTCGCAAGGGAAGACCTCAAACCGTTGGGTTCGGAATGGTACCTTACTTATGCCACTTGTAATGAAAGGATTTGTGCAATAATCTAACCAAGTCTACGCAACATATACGCAAGATAACCTACATCTAAGTTCGCATATAACCTATATCTAAGTTTGCATGCATAAAAGTAGGTCGAAATAACGGCAAGCACATAATCTCATGGACACATTAAATTGATGAATACGGAAACATAAATAAATAATCTATTGTCTAAACATAAACATTGAAGAGATATACTTAAGCTCATAGTGTGAAAGAAACAACTAAATCATGCATAAAAATAACATACTAAACAACTAAATCATGCATAAAAATAACATATTATTTCTAATAAATAACGAATAAACATAAGATTAGATGAAACGAAATATGTGCGTTTCTCAAGCGGTACATGGAATTATATCCCAAGTTCAGACCACACTACCCTCTCTCTTCGGATTCGGCTACGGAATTTACGTCTGGGTTTTCATCCGATATACCATGAGAGATAGCACAAAATCATTCATCCCATGGCCACAAACAAACATAAATCAACAATACGCATGCAAAAGAATAATAATAAATAACAGAAAAAAAGAATGGGAATAAATAAAAGGGTGCCCTCAGGTCTAACCTCTTAAGTCGCCTATTGGAACGGCGTTACGCGGTTGTCAGAAGGGTTGATGCTTCGTAACTTTTTCGATTTACAGGTTTTCTGTTTTCCTTCATCCCCTCGCTGTTTTGGGCTGCTGTTTCCTCTGTTTTTGATGCTGTTTTTTGATTTTTATTTTCGATTATTGTGCACGGTTTTGGATGAATTTTTAGTGGACTGTTTATAGGTTTGGGTGCAGTTTTTAGGGTGAAATTTGGAATATTTTGGGGTATTTTTCGGGACTACAATGGGCTATTTCTGGACTGTTTCCAGAGGCTACTTCGGTGGTGATTTTTGTTGTTTTTATTTCGGTCAGGTACTACGGGCTGAAGGTTTATTTATGGTTATGTGTTTCGGTCAAATGGGCTGCTTATATGTGTTGTGCGTGTTTTGTCTTTGTTAGTGAGTAGTGTGTTGTTTGTTAGGTTTAAGGTTTATCGTGAGGTGGCTGAAGGGTATGTGGCGGCTTAAGGTTGTGAAGCCGTGTGGCTCGCTACTTGCTTGTTAACACTGCAGTTTCGTGCAAGATAATGGTGTATGAGGGCAGTGGCTATTGTTTCACGTAGGGCTGACTTGGTTTTGGGCTGTTATGATCATACATGCGTTGAAGGGTCATGTTAGAGGCGTGAAGCTGGGCAGGTCATGAGGGATTTTTAGGGGCTTTCGTTTGGCGTGTAGTGTGTTGCCGTTTGTTATTTTACATTAATGGACTAGCTTTTAGTTTGAGTCGGTTTGTCCTAGGTGGTGGATGGGGCTGCCAAAGTGTGCCTATAGGGTTTGTGATTGTTATGTGCGTGAGAGAGATGGAAGTTTTGTTGCCGTAGTCATGGAGGCCGTGAAGAGAGTCCAAGTTTTATGGAGGCGTGGTGGTGTTTCAAGGTTAGAGAGAGATTTAAGGTTTTTGTGTTTGGTTTTTGGTTCATCCGTTAATGAGCTCTTGGGGAAGGGTTGCCGTGAAGATGCTAGGGAGGTCTAAGGGTTTTGTTTGGGTGTCTTTTTATATGAGAGAATGAATCATGTAATTATGGGGGTATCTCTAATTAGTGTGTCATAAGGAAAAGATCTATTAACTTTGGGAAGGTCATTCATGGGATTTGATTTGATTTCATTTAGTTTACGCATGTGATTTGATTTAATTAGGAAGGTGATTTATGGGATTTGATTTGATTTCATTTAGTTGGGGAAAGTGATTTGATTTGATTTATTTAATCCGGGAAGGTGATTTATTTAGATTTTAACATGTGTTTAATGTGTTTGAATATTTTTGGATGTAATTTAATGGGCTTGGAGGCTTTATAGGCGTGTGGTTGGTTCTTTTGGTGGGCTTGGGCTTATGGCTTGGTGGTATGTGGGCTTGGTGTGGATTGTGGGGGTGTTGGGCCAAGGATAAGTTCTAAAATAGAGGTCAAACGAGGGAACCTGAAACTAAGCAAACGAATTAAATCCCATAAGGTATTGATTTCTGAATTTTCCTTTCCGACATCCGTTTCCAGCGATTTCCGCAACTTAAATGGTAGCGCCTCCATGTGAGACTCATCATCGGGACTTATATGCAAAAATGCAGTGCCTACAGTCGCCCCCACTTTGATGGGACTTGTACAGTGTGTGACAATGTCAATCCTATCAAAGTTATGCATGCATTTTTACTTACCTGGCTCTCCAGTTGCTGGTTGACTTGCCTGTTGCTTTGAACTGAGTTCATCTGGTGGTGAGGTGCTGCGACCCCTGAGGTTCATCCCTGCAAGATGTTGCGATCTATAGGAATCACTACCGAACTGAACTGATGAGAGTTGGTGTAGGCACTGCTTTTTTGCATATAAGTCCCGATGATGAGTCTCGTATGGAGACACTACCTCTTTAATCATGAAAAGTTAAGAATTGACATCATTGTTGGATTTAACTCGCTGGATTAGCTTCGGGTTCGCTTGTTGGACCTCTGTCTTAAAACACATCCTTAGCCCAAACCCCCGCAAGTCACACACCAAGCCCACCAAAGCCCAATCCAAATAATTAAAACATTTAAAACACATGTCACAAATTAAATCAAATCCAATTAAATTAAATCCAATTAAATTAAACAAATCAAATTAATCACCCAACTAATTTAAATAAATCATATGCCTAAATTAAATAAATCTAAATAATTCACCTTCCTAATTAAATCAAATCATATCCCTAATCAAAATAGAAGAAATGAAATTAAATTAAACACTTCCCTAAGTAAAAGATTTTCCTTATCACATAATATTTAAAAATATCTCACAATTAATGCCCAAATCCTTATCCTTCTCAAACAAGGATAACCCACATCCATTTGCCTATAAAAAAGAACCATTCACCAACACATTAGACCCTGGCTCATTCTCACGAAATCAACCCTAAAATTCTAAGCTCATTCCCACTCGGCAACACATCTGCTTCCCTTCACTGCTCCATGCCATCACTCACTCACACATTGCCTCACTGACCGCAAAAACACAATAACGTGAACACCACATCCCTTCAAACAACTACACACGTAACTTCACGTAATAAGCCACTCACGTAGCCACAAAAAGCATAAAATAAAACCATCCATTGGCGCACATTAAATACCCTCAAAGAGCCCCACTCACGTAACCCACTACTTCACGCCTAGCCACACGTCCCCACTACTTCACGCACCAGTCCCCATCAAACACTTCACTGCCCCTAACCAGCTAACGACTCAATGCCACTGCACTAGCCTTCATCAACCCCTCACATGCCACTACCTTCATCACGTAAGTAGCCCCCCTGACCTAGCACAATCAACGCAGCACTCACGTCCCAGGCCCTCTAATTCACGCACCCGACCCCACTCAACAGCCTCAAATTCACGCACCTGACTCCTTCAATTCAACGCATAAACACCTCATTCAACCAGCCCACAGCTTCACGCATAAACTGCCCAGAACAATCCCCTAAAAATTACCGCAAAACACCCCCAAAATTGCACTAAAAAACTGTCTAAAACAGTCCCTAAATTAACCCAAAACAGTGACCAGAAAATACCCTTAAAACCACAGGGAAACGGAGTGAAAACAGCAGCCCAAACAGCGAAGGAAAACATTGAACCAGTGAACCGGGAGAGTTACAGAGCATCCACCCTTCCGACGGCCGTGTAACACGATTTCGAGAGACGACAAAAGAGGTTAGACTTGAGGGCACCTTCTTTATTTATTATTCTTCGTTTTTTGTTTTTTTTAATATATTATCGCATGAGAGTCATTTGTTGATGCATGATGTGAATTCTGGGTGAACGGAATGCGTGTTCTCTTTTATGGTATATCGGATGGAAACTCGGACGTAAATTCCGTAGCCGAATCCGAATGGACGGTAGTGCGGTTTGCACTCGGGATACAATGCCACGTACTACTTAAGAGACACACATATTTCGTTTCATCCAAACATGCATGCGAGCATGATTTAGTCTAGTATGTATTTATTTTCTGTAACCATGATTTAGTTGTTTATTTTTAAGCATGAGTAGTTATTTTTTTTACGTTTGGACTTTGCATTATGTTTATGTTGTTATTTGTTTTCCGCATTATATAATTGAAGCATGTTCATGGGATTTCCGTGTGTTATTGTATGCTTGCCATTATAATGACTTATTTTTTAAAGCATGCGAACTTAGTCATAGGATTTATTTTGATGAATATGAACTAGATATAGGTTGTTCTTGAGCATGTTGCATAGATTCGGTTAGTTTATCGCACAAATCACATCATTAAAAGTGGCATAAGTAAGGGACCATTCCGAACCCAATGGTTTGAGGTCTTCCCTTGCGAGGGGTGAGTGCGGCCTTAAATCACATTTTCTCGGTTCACACCGGGTGGCGACTCCATGTTATTTCTCTGGTTTAGTTCCCCCGTTGACTATTTCATTCTCCCAACTAGGCCGCGAGCCTATAACAGCGTCGTCAGTTTCTGCGTCCTACAGTTGGTCCCCTTCCGAACCTTGGCCCATTTCCGGAGCGCCATTTCCGACGTGCGAAACCTCATTCCCAAGGCCTTGCGGTTGTGATAGTTGTGGTCCGCTTCCGAACCTTGCTCCATTTCTGGAGCACCATTTCCGGCATGCTAAACCTCATTTCTGAGGCGTCGCTAATGTGATAGTTTTGGTCCCCTTTCGAACCGTGCTCCATTTCTAGAGTGCCATTTTTGGCATGTTAACCCTCATTTCTGAGGCATCGCTAATGTGATAGTGGTCTATTTCCGAACCGTTCTCCATTTCCGGAGTGCCATTTTCGACATGCTAAACCTCATTTCTGAGGCGTCGCTGATGTGATAGTGATCCATTTCTGAACCGTGCTCCATTTCCGGAGTGCCATTTCTGGCATCTGATGTGGGCCTCGACCCTGGAAATCATCCCCAAAACTGATACTAAGGTGGGCCTCGACACTGGGACTCATCCCCAAAATTGATACTGATGTGGGCCTGGACTCTGGGACTCATTCCCAAAACTGATATTGATGTGGGCCTCGACCTCGGGACTCATCTCCAAAACTGATGTTGATGTGGGCCTCGACCCTGTGACTCATCCCTAAAACTGATACTGATGTGGGCCTCGACCCTGGGACTCATCCCCAAAACTGATACTGATGTGGGCCTTGGCTAAGAGACTCATCCCCAAAATTGATATTGTTGTGGGCTTCGACCCTATGACTCATCCCAAAAACTGATACTAATGTGGGCCTCGACTTTGGGACTCATTCTCGAAACTGATACTGTTGTAGCCTCGACATTGGGACTCATCCCCAAAATCGATACTGATGTGGGCCTCGACCTTGGGACTCATCCCCAAAATTGATGCTGATGTGGGCCTCGAACCTGAGACTCATCCCCAAAACATATACTGATGTGGGCCTCGACTATGGGACTCATCCCCAAAACTGATACTTATATGGGTCTCGACCCTAGGTCTCATCGCCAAAACTGATACTGATGTGGGACTCGGCCCTGTGACTCATCCCCAAAACTTATACTGATATGGGCCTCGACCCTGGGACTCAACCCCAAAATCGATACTGATGTAGGCCTCAACCCTAGGATTCATTCCTGAAACTACTGACAATGTGCGCCTCGACAATGGGATTCATTCCCGGAACTACTGATAGGGTGGGCCTACAACTTGGGATTCATTCCCGAAACTGCTGATAATGTGGGCATCGACCTTGGGATTCATTCCCAAAACTACTGATGATGTGGGCCTCGACCATGGGATTCATTCCCCAAACTGCTTGTCTTTGCTGCTTTTTCCTTTCCTTCAAAACCTGCGAACAAAAACAAAACAAAAAATACATGTAAGTGACGTGTATGCATGGATGTATTTCCTATTCCGATGGATTAGGCCTTCCTTGTGCTACCTGGTGCTTCTCGCCTACAAAAGTCTTTGATCGCCCACTAGGCCTGTTTTATGTTTCCTTCTGCCAGTTCTTTTCTGGTGATTCCTCAAGTTTCTGTTATATCCCTTATTTGCAGGGTGGTAGACTGGTCGCCCTCAGACTTGGTTTAGCTTTTTGTTCTTCATTGCTTGCACTCGGCAAAAGTAGATCATTTGATGCAGTGTTCCGTATTATCATGCCACATTACTCTCTTTTACGAGGTAGTCCCAAAAGTTGTACATATGGTTTCCATCAATGAATGCCCAGTAATGAAACCAGAGAACCTTCAAAATACTCAATGCAAATCAAATCCAAGTCTTTGAATAAATGATCTAAGCCAGACTCAAAGTGTGTGTGTGCAAAGGTTCTTTTGCAGATTCATCCCCAGGAAAGCCAACTCAATAATTTTGTCAAAAAGTGGGATCGATGGGTCAAACCAACCTAGATGTCTCAATTATGCCTGCAGTTGCTTTTTTGTGCTCAATGTGGTATGGTTTTCTTTCTCTTTTGTCTCTTTCTTTTTTTCTTTTCATTTTGAACTTTTTTTTTTCTTTTTTTTTCTTTTTTTTTCTTTTTTTTTCAACACACCTACCATTTCAGGTAGCATTTCTCCTCATTGTGGTCCTAATACTCACCCATGGGTAGCTTCACGCTTATCGGTTATAGATGGCTTATATTTTCTTTAAAGACATTTCTTTGTTTTCCAACCATACCATATATCGTAACACAAGTAAGTCTGGATGGATATCTAAGCTAACGGTCATTCATCGACTCGTAATCTCTTCAACTAGTCACCTTGCCGAGTACTCAGGCTTTCACTGCTAAGATCCTATAATTAAGTGCTCGCGAGTCTAGTCAGGATCAACTACTCAAAAATCGGATGAGAGTGCCTCTCGGACTTATCGTTTCTAAGGTTTCACCCAAAAGCAAACAATTTTATCATCGGACTATGCTTAACAATTAAGGACAAAGACTCGAACAAGTAGGCAAAATCAATGTCTTTGTTATTAAAAATGCAGGATTAAAATCAAATGAATAAACGTCAGCGGCATTGCCTTCTTCCTCAGCCTATGGTTCTTCATGGCTGATATCCCCTATCCCAATGCAAGAAGCCTGGTGGTTGAGAGTCTCAAGGACAAAGGTTTCAGTTAGGCCGGAGTTGATTATTTAGGTGGGTGGTGGAACAGAGTGGTAGTTAGGTAGAGGGTTTATGTGTGTGTTGGGTTGTTCTTTTTCTGGATCGGGTATTTTATGGGTGTCAATGAGGTTTTGGATCTAATTCCTAAGGCGGGTGTAGTTGTCAGTTTCGTGGCCTCTCCTCTGATGGAAATGACAATATAGGCTTAGGTTAAGGTTGGGTGGCATAAGGTCTGGAAGTGGTTTAGGCTCTAAGGGTTATACGAGTCCTTGCGTCTTCAACTTTTCAAACACCCTTGAAAGAGGCTTACTGAGGTTGGAAACCTCATGTTTTTTATGACAGTGACCTCAGCAGTAGCGGGTATGGTCCCTGAAGGCCCCCCAATAGTCCTTCTATTTTGGCTATAAAACCTTATGTTCTCAGCTTCTTCCTCTTCAATATCCATAACAGTCTCTCTCAACTGTCGAAAATCGACAATCATATATGTCATCCTCCTCTGCTTACCATAACTTCTGTTTGGTATTCTCCAAGTCGAGAAGTGCCAAGTCATATTTATTCAGAAAGGCCTCCGCCAATGCCCTCCAATAATCTTTGACTTTCCTCTCAAGACCGTGATACCATACCACGGGTGCCCTCTCAAGAGACATTCCGAACATCTTCTGAACCTGACGCTTCGACAGACCCACTGAACTCATCACAGAAACATACTGTTGGAGATGGACCCTCGGATCCCCGTTCCCATTGAACTTGGCTATGTCAGGCATCTTGAACTGAGCCGGCAGTTGCTCCTCAAAATTCATCAACACATAGTCTACCAAATCTTCATGTTTACCCCTCATCTTGCGGGTAACTGATTCTGCATGATCCCGGAGTTTCTGCACTTCAGCCTGAGACCTAGTTACCCTTCCCGCGGTATACTCAGCCATGTCGTCATCAAAGATAGAGATATCATCACTCAACCTGTTTGGAGGCTTTTCACGCCTCACATTCTCATAGCCTCCACTAGCACGGGGCATAACCATATTATGCCATATCGGCAGTCAAAGTTTGCAGTTGCTCGGTAACCTTAGTAAGACTTGTTTCCAGCTGATACATACAGGATATCTCGTTCTCTGATTCACTCATGTTTTCTGACGGCCTTTTGACGAGTCTTCCCTCTTCCCTAACCCAACGGGTATCTCTGGTGTCTTTTAAAACTTTATTTTAGCATGTATGTGTGCGATGCATGGAATATATAAGTTGGCCCATTATCATTCTAAAACATTCAACCATACTATTGCGTGGTGCAAACTTGTCCCAGTTGAAAAGGCCCAACAGGTTTACACTTTTGTGATAACATGGCTAAACAACTTCAAATGATGAGGGGCCTAAACACAAAATGGCCCACTGGCATTTTAGGAGCTTTTGGCCCAATTGTCACTAGGCACGAACCTGTCCCAGTTTAAATGGCCCAACAAGCCCATACCTCATGGCAAAAGGTCCAACTGAACCCAAATGACGATGGTCCCAAACGTAAACAGAAAGGGGTGTTTTCTGTTGGTCCTACAACTACAGTTCACATGTGGGTTTATTGGGTATAGACAAAGGCTCCCGCTGGCGAAGGATTGCCCACAACTAGGAATACCCACTCAAGGGTTCGAGGGACCAAGTGAGCGCACCTTTCTTATACTTTAAGGTACATGCCAACGAGTTATGGTGCATGACTGATTGTCAAATGGATTTCCTATTGAAGATTCCCCAGAGAGAGGGTGGAGCGAACTCTCTTAAATACCCAAGCCTTTTAGGCTCTTATCGCCTTGGTGACGGAATAAACAATAGGTCCTCCAAATTAGTCTATCACGGTAAGCTTCGAGTAAATGATTATCTAGGTGCCTTCACAGCTTTTCCTTATAGAAAGGTAGTGAATGAAGGAGGACAACAAACATTACCTAGCTCTAATAATGCCTTTGATTTAACCCCTTTAACCCACTGTAGACACGATTAACTAAAACAAAAATCACAAACATTACAAGGTATTATTTCAGGGCCGATTCTCTATCCCCAGTGGAGTCGCCAGACTGTAGGACATAGAAATCGGCGACGCTGTTCCAGGCTCGTGGCCCGGTTGGGAGTACGGAGTAGCCCACGGGGGACTAAACCGGAGAAATAATGGAGTCGCCAACCAATGTGAACTGGGAAAATGATTTAAGGCAGCACTCAGCCCTCGCAAGGGAAGACCTCAAATCGTTGGGTTCGGAATGGTCCATTAATTATGCCACTTGTAATGAATGGATTTGTGCAATAATCTAACCAAGTCTACGCAACATATACGAAATATAACCTACATCTAAGTTCGCATATAAACTATATCTAAGTTTGCATGCATAAAAGTAGGTCGAAATAACGGCAACACACAATCTCATGGACACATTAAATTAATGAATACAGACACATAAATAAATAATCTATTGTCTAAACAAAAACATTGAAGAGATATACTTAAGGTCCTAGTGCGAAAGAAACAACTAAATCATGCATAAAAATAACATACTAAACAACTAAATCATGCATAAAAATAACATACTATTTCTAATAAATAACGAATAAACACAAGATTAGATGAAACGAAATATGGGTATTTCTCAAGCGGTACGTGGAATTGTATCCCAAGTTCAGACCGCACTACCGTCTCTTCGGATTCGGCTACGGAATTTACGTCTGGGATGGCGCTTCGGAAATGGATCACGGTCAGAAATGGACCACAATCTTAAATGGTTCAGAATTGGACCACCATCACATCAGCGACGCCTCAAAAATAAGGTTTAGCATGTCGGAAATGGAGCACGGTTCGGAAATGAACCACTTCAGTTCAGTAACAGTTCGGAAGTGGTCCACCATCTCATCAGTAACGGTTTGGAAATGGACCACCTCTCAAGTAACGGTTCGGAAATGGACCACCTCTCAAGTAACGGTTCGGAAATGGACCAGCTCACAGTAACAGTTCAGGAATGGACCACCTCTTATTAGCTCAGTCCGGTAGTGATTCCTAGAGATCGTAGCATCTTTCAGGGATGAACCTCCGGGGTCGCAGCACCTCACCACCAGATCAACTCAGTTCGAAGCAACAGCTAAGTCAAGCAGGAGCTGGTGAGCCAAGTAAGTAAAAAATACATGCATAACTTTGATAGGATTGTCACGGTCACACACTGTACAACTCCAATCAAAGTGGGGGTGACTGTAGGCACTGCATTTTTACATAAGGCCCAATAATCGTTTGCTTAGCCTCGAGTTCGCTCGATGGACCTCAGTTATCCTCAGCCTAAAACCCCCGCAACCCACACCAAGCCACACGCCCATGCCTACACATCACCAACCCACACACCCAAGCCCATAAAAGAACCAAGCTCCACACGCCCAGGCCCACCAAATCCCCTCAAAAAATATCCAACAAATTAAACATATGTTAAAATCTAAATAAATCACCTGCCTAATTTAAATAAATCACATGCCTAAATTAAATAAATCAAATCAAATCCCATAAATCCATTTCCTAAACTAAAACAAATCACCTTCCTAAATTGAATAGATATTTTCCTTATAACACACTAATTAAAATATACCCCCAATGATTGCATGATTTCTTTCCTTCCCATGCAAGGAAAACCCTAGCCCACTCATATAAAAATAGACATAAACCAAACCTTAAGACCCCTATCTCTTTCACCACATTCACGACAATCCACAAGATAATAACCTTAAGCTTCACGGCCCCTACACCCTATCTTCCCTCCTCACGCAAACAACAAGAAACACCTCACCATCACTGAAAAAAAAAAACAAGAACCACCCTTTGCATCACCGAAAACTGCCTAAATTAACCCCTCCATTATCGTAAAAACACCCCATAAAGTACCGAAATAGCAGCCCCAAATACACCCAAAACACCACAAAAACAGTAGCACAAACAGCCCCCAAAACACCGCAGAAATAGCAGCCCAAACACCCCTAAATTACAACAAAATAGCAGCCCAAATTGTCGTAAAATACTGCAAAAACAATAGTCCAAACAACCATAAATTACCGTAAAATGTACCCCAAAAACAGCCCTTAATCACCAAAAAGCAACTACACCCTAAAACAGTCTCTAAATCACCAAAATGAGGTTTATCATGCAGGGAATGGACCACAATCTCAAACGGTTCGGAAATGGACCACCATCACATCAGAGACGCCTCAAAAATGAGGTTTAGCATGCCGGGAATGGCACTCCGGAAAAGGAGCACAGTTCGGAAATGAACCACTTCAATTCAGTAACGGTTCAGAAATGGTCCACCATCTCATCAGTAACGGTTTGGAAATTGACCACCTCTCAAGTAACGGTTCGGAAATGGACCCCCTCTCAAGTAACGGTTCGGAAATGGACCACCTTATAGTAACGGTTCGAGAATGGATCACCTCTTATTAGCTCAGTCCGGTAGTGATTCATAGAGATTGCAGCATCTTGCAGGGATGAACCTTAGGGGTCGCAGCACCTCACCACCAGATCAACTCAGTTCGAAGCAACAGGTAAGTCAAGCAGCAGCTGGCTAGCCAGGTAAGTAAAAAATGCATGCATAACTTTGATAGGATTGTCACTGCCACACACTGCACAACTCTTATCAAAGTGGGGGCGACTGTAGGCACTGCATTTTTGTATAAGGCCGGATGATGAGCCTCGTATGGAGGCACTACCCTTTATGTTACGGAAGTCGCGGGAAACGGACGTCGAAGGGAAAATTAAAAAAATCAATACCTTATCAGACAAAAGCCATTGGATACTCATGCAAGTGTAATAGGAGGTTATGTTTACCGATTGCATTTTCTTAGCCAAAATGGCTTTTGTCTCTTTATTATATTTGGCCGATAGAAAGCAAATGAAAAAATGGCCATTAAATTTTCTTAATTGAAAAAGCCATTTCGTTTCTTTTTGCTTTGGAAGAATATGGCCTTATTATTTGCCTCTGCTCCTTTTTAAATATGCCTAAAAAAAATCAACATTTTCTTTTCACCAAAAACAAAAAAGGCAATTGGATTTTTTCTCTCTGATCAGCTAGGCCGAAAGAAAAGCTTCTGACTTCTCTTTTGATTTGGTCGAGCGCCCTCTCTTTTTTGAAAATGGAAAAAGGAAAATGACGTGTCTGATTCATTTGGCCGAGAGGCATATTGCCTCTCTCGCCAGGTGAATTGTTGCTTCTCTTGGAGGGCAAAATTCAGCCACTTTTGTTCTTGTTAGCACATAAGGGAGTTGTAGGCACTGCATTTTTGCATATAAGTCCCTGTGATGAGTTTCATTTGGAGACACTACCTTTTAAGTCACGGAAGTCACAGGAAACGGACGTCGGAAAGGGAAATTCGAAATGAGTATGTCATCAGATTCATTTCACAAGTTCACTGGCTTCGTTCGTGCTGCGTTTGTGACCACGTTCGAACGTCATACAGATTGTGGGCGTTCGTGTATCGTTCGAATCGGCGTTAGAACGGTGTCGGTATTTATGGTTTTGCTACTAGCCTCACACCCAAGCCCAATTAGCCCACCAAAGCCTATAAAACACATCCAAATTAATAAAATGCATATTTAACACATTGGGAATTAAATAAAATCTAAAAATCATATACCAAATTAAAATAAATAGCAAATAAAATCATGCCTAATTAAAATCAATCAAGATTATTATATACCAAACTAAACAAATTGTATGCCTGATCCAAACAAATTAAATATATTAACTTCCTAATTAACCAAATTTTGTCCCCCAATCAATCTTTGATTTTCCTTGTTTAACACCAAATCATATCCTCCTTTAATGTACCAAATCCCTTCCTTGTCAAGCAAGGATTCACCCATCCCCTTTGCCTATAAAAACAAAGCTATTTCAACCCTTGAACCATCCTCACTTTTCACGCATATACAGAAAAAAATAGCTCTCAATTCACGCCTAAGACAATAACAAGAGCAACAAAATTTCTCTTCCCCTCCTCCCTCTACATCACCGAAACTGATCACCCTAAACAAACTCTATATTAACCGAAAATCACCCTTGGAATAACCCTTACATTAACCGAAAATCACACCCTCATACAATAGCCTAAACACCATAAAACATCCCCCAAATCACCTAAACAGTAACAAAAAAAACTACACTTATGGACTTTAAAAAACATCCAAAACAGTAGCCTAAAAACACCAAAAACTGTGACCGAAATACAGCAGCAAAACAGCAGTGAAACGGAGGGAAAGCAACAGCCCGAACAGTGAAGCAGCGAAGGGAAACGTTGAACCAGTGAACCAGAGGAGTTACGGAGCATCCACCCTTCCGACGACCATGTACGGTACTTTCAAAAGTCGACATAAAAGGTTAGACCTGAGGGTAGTTTTTGTATTCATTTTGTATTCATCTTTTAATTGTTTTAGTTATTTTTTTCGTATGAGAGTCGTTTATGGATGCATGTAGTGGTTTGAATAAAATGGAAAATGTGTCGCCTCTTGAGGTAAATAGGATGGAAACCCATACATAAATTTTGTAACCGAATCCGAATGGACGGTAGTGTGGTCTGTACTTGGGATACAAAACAACTCCACGTACCACTTGAGCAAACGGCGCATATTTTGTTTTATGTTGTTTTGATTCGTTTATTATCCGCTATTTAAATTCTATATGTTATTTGTTTGAGTAATGATGAGGTAAAGCGCATGGGCTTAGTAAGTGCGATTAAAGGTCCTCTATTTCGAGGGGTTAAAATTCTTTACCACGATGTTTTGCCGCGCCGGACGATGTATATTCGGTTGAATGTGAGATGTGTTCAATCGCGTATACGAAGACCGATATTGTTGTTTTTCATCTCTTACATGCATTGTGTTATTAGCGCATGGGCTTAGTAAGTGCGATTAAAGGTCCTCTATTTCCAGGGGTTAAAATCCTTTACCACGATGCTTTGCCACGCCGGATGATTTATATTCGAATGAATGTGAGATGTGTTCAATCGGGTATACGAATTCCGATATTGTTGTTTTTTTTATCTCTTATATGCATTGTGTTATTAGCACATTGGCTTAGTAAGTGCGATTAAAGGTCATCTATTTCGAGGGGTTAAAATCCTCTACCACGATGCTTTGCCACGCCGGATGATGTATATTCGGTTGAATGTGAGATGTGTTCAATCGTGTATGCGAAGTCCGATATTGTTGTCTTTATTTCTTATATGCAATGTGTTATTAGCGCATGGCCTTAGTAAGTCGGATTAAATGTCCTCTATTTCGAGGGGTTAAAATCCTTTACCATGATGTTTTGCCGCACCGGGCGAGGTACACATGATTGGATTGGAATAAGTTCAATCGGACACGTGAGGTCCTACATTGTGGATTTGTTTGTCTATGTATGAGGTGCATGCATCAGGTCTGGTTCCATTCGAACGCATTTTCGGACGCTACTCAAACGCGCACGCATTTTCTTAGTTTTATCATGCATCAGGTCTGGTCCCGTTCGAATGCGTCCCCAAACGCCACACGAACGCGAACCTTCTGTTTACCATTCGAACGAGTTTTACAAACGTTACATGAACGCGCACGTATTCTCTTTGTTTTATCATGTATCAGGTCTGGTCACGTTCGAACTCGTTCTCAAACGCTACACGAACGTGAACCTTCTGTTTATCGTTCGAACGTATTTACGAACGTACACACACTGAACTGAGTCATTTTCATCATATTTTATGCATAATTGCCCCTATTAGTTATCCCTTTGTATTACGAACCTGATTGCTTCTCTTTATTACGCATGATTGTGCAATTTCAATTTATCTGTATTCCCCACATGTATGAATACAATATGCTTATTAAGTTGTATGCTTGCCGTATGTTAATTTACCTTTATGCATGCAAATTCGGACGTAGATTATATGCAAATAGGTTGTATGCAAAACATGAAAAATGTGTTATATGCAAACTTAGATATGAGCTTTGTACTTATGCATACAAACTTATGAGTAAATTATCCTTGGAAATAAATGTTGCTTAGGCTTGGTTGAATTATCGCACAAATCATTTTTTACAAGTGGCATAAGCAAGGGACCATTCCGAACCCAATGGTTTGAGGTCTTCCCTTGCGAGGGGTGAGTGCGGCCTTAAATCTTTTTCCTGGTTCAGACCGAGTGGCGACTCCATTATTCTCCGGGTTAGTCCCACGCGGGCTATTCCGTACTCCCAACAGGCCCGCGATCCCGGAATAGCATGCGTAGCCCAGTTTCTGTGTTCCCACAGTCTGGCGACTCCACTGGGGATAGAGAATCAGCCCCGAAATAATGTCTTCTAATATTATGATTTGTGCTTTAATTAACCGTGTCTACTGTGGGTTAAAAAGGGTTTAATCAAAGACACTTTTAAGGCCGGGTAATGGATTGGTGTATTCCTTCATTCACTACATTTCTATAAGGAAAAGCTGTGAAGGCACCTAGATGATCATTTACTTGTAGCCTATTATGATGGACTAATTTGGAAGACTCGTTGTTTATTCCTGTCACCAAGCAATAAGAGCCTAAGAGGCTATGGTACTTAAGAGAGCCTCGCTTCACCCTCCCTCTGGGGAATCTACAACGGGAAATCCATCTGACAGTCAGTCACACACTATAACTTGTTGGCACGTACTGTAAGGTATAAAAAAGGTATGCTCACTTGGTCGCTCGAACCCTTGAGTGGGGAGACCTAGTTGTGGATAATCCTTCGCCAGCGAGAGTCTTTGTCTACACTCCCGCAAACCCACACATAGACCGGGGTTGTATGGCCTATAACAACTATTTCCTTGTACTTGTGGACCATCCTCATTTGGATGTAGTTGGGCTTCTTGTCAGAAATGCGAACTTGTTGGGCCATTTAAACTGGGACGAGTTCGTATCCTATGACAATTGGGCCAAAAGCTTCTGAAATGCTGATGGGCCACTCTGTAGAAATTATTTCTTTATGCTTGTGTTTAGGGAACATTGTCGTTTGGATCCATTCAGACCTTTTGTCATAAGGTATGGGCTTATTGGGCCATTTAAACTGGGACAAGAACGTATCTTATGATGATTGGGCCAAAAGCTTCTAAAACGCCGATGGACCGTTATATGTTTGTGTTTGGGAACATTATCATTTGGATGCGGTTGGACTTCTTGCCATAAGATGTGAACTTGTTGGGCCATTTAAACTGGGATGAGTTCACTCCTATGATAGTTAGCCCAAAAGCTTCTATAATGATGATGGGCCGATTTGTGTGAAAGTCTTAATGAGTTGATATATTCTTTGTATCGCATGCATCTCATTCATCTCATGTTAACACCCTCTATGTCTATAAAAGACATCATAGATCCCATTGGGTTACGGAAGAGGGAAGACTCACTAAAAGACCGGTAACAGATATGAGTACATCCGATAACGAGGTATCCCGGATTGATCAGTTGGAAAACGGTCTCGCCAAAATTACTAAGCAGTTGCAAGCCTTGACTATTGTTGTGGCTTGTATGGCTGTACCCTGTGCTGGGGTGAATTCTGAGAATGTGAGGTGCGAGGAGCCTCTGAATGGGTTGGGGATGATGTCCCCGCTTTTGATGATGACATGGCAGAGTATGAAACAGGCAGAGTGATTGGGTCTCAGGTAGAATTTCAGAAGCTTCGGGATCAGGTTGAAACAATTACCCGCAAAATGATGGGTAAAATGAAGAAGAGTTGTTAGATTTTGAGGCAATGACCTTCGAAGAACAGTTGCCAGCTCAGTTCAATATGTTGGATATGGCTAAGTTCAACGGGAATGGGGATTGAGGGTCCATCTCCGTCAGTATATTTCAGTCATGAGTTCAGTGGGTTTATCCAAGCGTCAAGTGCAGAAAATGTTTGCGATGTCACTCGAGGGAGCGCCGGTAGTTTGGTATCACAGCCTTGAGAAGAAGATTATGGAAGATTGGAGGGAACTGGCTGACGCTTTTCTGAAGCAATATGTTACAGATTTCGAAATTGATTTGTCACTCCGAGATTTGGAGAACACTAAGTAGAAGCCTGAGGAAAGCTTCAAAGAGTATATAGACCGCTTGAGAAGCCAGCTCCTAAAGATGCAGACTCGGCCCTCAGAGAATGACCAAATTAAGATGATTATCAAGGGCACTAAGCCCTCCATCTATGGGAAACAGAGGAGGATGACCTCCATGATCAATGACTTCCGAAAGTTGAGGGAAACTGTCATGGATATTGAAGAAGAAGAAGTAGAGAACATGAAGTTTTATGGCCTAAGTAGGAGGCCTATTGGGGGAACATCAGGTACCAAACCTGTTTATGCGGAGATTGCTGCCATCCGGAATCGGAGATTCTCCAACTTAGGAGACCTTCTCTAAGGTGATGGAGAAATTAAAAAGACAAGGACTTCTGAAACCCCTGGAGATAAAACCACTTCCCAACCCTCCACCACCACATCTCAACCTGAGCCAATACTGTCACTTCCACCAATAGAAAGGACATGACACTGATAAGTATGCCCGCCTCCGCTATGAAATCCAGGACCTTATAGACTCCAAAAGATACCCGACCCTGAAACAGAACGCCCAACACGCACCAAAATCCCCTACCAAATTACCACTCATCCCCAACCAACCTATATGATAAACTCTAGCCTACCCGAAAGCCTTTTCCTCAAATTCTTTGACCACCAAGCCTATTACCTTGGGATTTGGGATAGTAACAGTGAAGATGAGACAGAATGGGGGCAGAATTTCTGGGAAGACTTCTCCAGTAGTGATGAAGAAGAAGTGAGGGGGATGACACGTAGTGGGCGTTTCTATAACGATATGACTGAGAAGGGTAAATGAGTGTTATCAAAGTGTAGAGAAGTGGCTGAGAATATAGAAAATACCGAAGGAGATGTAGTGCTGCAACAGTTGAGGAAAACCCGAGCACAAGTGAGTATCTGGGATTTGTTATGTGCATTTCAGGAGCACAGGCGGGCCATGGTTGAGGCCTTAAGCGGGATAGTAGTGATGGAGGATGCCAACCCCACAATGTTTGTTGGGTCAGTGCAAAAGGAGGCTTTGCAGGGAATCACTTTTTTATGAGGAAGAACTCTCAGCTGAGGGGAGAAATCATAATAGAACTTTGTTTATCAGAGCTGAAGTGAGGGGTAAAATGACCTCTTGTGTGATGGTGGATGACGGCTCATCCATTAATGTGTGCCCGTCGAAGATTTTGGCCAAGCTGGGTATAAAGACAACAGATCTGCATCCCTCCAGTATGACTATAAAGGCTTATGATGACAGTAAGCGAGGAGTTGAGGGTACATTTGTAGCAGCGTTCAAGGTTGGTCCTATTGAGGAAGGAGTTGAGTTCGCAGTGCTGGATATCCCAGCCACTTTTGCCTTGTTGTTGGGAAGGCCTTGGTTTCATAAGCTTGGGGGCGTGCCCTCCACTGTGCATCAGATGATTAAGTTCCCGTATGGGGGAGAAATTGTCACCATCCGAGCTGAGGTAGACAATGTTATGGCTACTTTGGAAATACAACATTTCACGAGGTTCCAAGTGTCGAAAACTTTTGAGGAATGGGTGGATCCTAAGGTATCTAGGATCATGGGAAAAATGAAGTTCGAGCCGGGTGAGGGTTCAAAACTGCCAGACAATAGTGGACAGATTACTCGGAGGGGTTTGGGGTAAAAATCTGATGAGGAAAAGCTGAAGGTTAAAGAGAAAAGGCTGAAATGGATGGAATGCTTTGTGAAGGCTTCGGGGTATCAAGGTGAGCCCGAACCAATAAAATTTAATGGGATTGTGGTGCCTGGATTTGAGATCTTCCAGTATATATTGGGTAAGAAGCCGCTGATCGAAGAAACTGTGGAGGAAGAGAATTGGGAAGAAGAATTGATGAAGCTGGAGAGCCTGACTCTCGAAGAGGATAAGAAGTCTGAGAAGAACCTGGTTGCGGAGGATGAAGTGTCTGCCGATGATGAAGACATTTATCTTCCTGATTTATTTGAGTGTACTCCCGCATAAATTAGCAATAAAGACAATCATTTTGCTTATTTGCCCGAGTCTTTTTCCTCTAACTTTCATGGCTTGAGTATATTTGATATCCGCTCCACCAGAACGAATGCATTTAACTTAGGCACGCCTGAAAATCCTAAGGAAATTCTGATTGCAAGTGAAATTACCGCTGAAGAACGAGAGAAATTAGAAGAAATGCTGTCAGATATGCCAAAGTGTTTGCTTGGTCCTATGAGGACATGCTTGGGGTAGACATAAGCATTGCCCAGCACGCAATACCAACTTATCCGAATATGAAGCCAGTGAAACAGAAACTTCGACGGATGAGACCTGAGTGGGCCGAGAAGGTCAGAAAATAGGTTAAGAAATAGATAGATGTGGGGTTCCTGGAAGTGGTAAAGTATCCCGAATGGTTGGCAAATGTTGTGCCAGTGCCGAAGAAAGACGGGAAAGTCAGAATGTGTGTGGATTACAGAGATCTCAACAAGGCTTGTCCGAAAGATGATTTTCCTCTACCTCATATTGATGTACTAGTTGATAGTGCAGCTTTATCTGCCATGTATTCATTTGCAGATGGGTTTTCAGGGTATAATCAGGTTCTTATGGCTGAGGAAGACAAGCATAAAACTGCCTTCGTCATAGAGTGGGGTACATATTGTTACAAGGTAATGCCGTTTGGGCTCAAAAACGCAGGAGCTACTTATCAGCGGATGGCCACTACATTGTTCCACGATCTGATGCACAAAGAGATTGAAGTGTATGTGGATGACATGATGGTGATATTAGAGACAAGAATTGGGCATATAGAAGCACTGGAGAAGCTCCTTCAAAGGGTTGACAAATACAACTTGCGACTGAATCCCAAGAAATGTGTGTTTGGGGTAACATCAGGAAAATTACTGGGGCATACACTGGGAATGAGAGGAATAGAAGTAGATTCTGAGAAAATCAAGGCAATTACTGAGATGCCGGCACCGAAGATAGAGAAAGAGGTTAGAGCATTTCTGAGAAAAATTCAGTATATCAGTCGGTTCATCGCCAAGTTGACGTCAATATGTGAGCCTATCTTCAGACTATTGAGAAAGGACCAGCCAATGAAATGGAATGAGCCGTGTCAGTCAGCTTTCGACAAGATTAGAGAATATTTGGTAAAGCCTCATGTATTGAAACCTCCAAGACCGGGCAAGCCTTTGGAACTGCATTTGGCTATAGAATCAGAAGCACTGGGGGCAATGATGGTACAGGCAGATGAGACAGGGGTAGAGTATGCAGTCTACTATCTCAGTAAGAAAATGCTTCCATATGAAGCCCGCTATCAAGAAGTAGAGAAGATCTGTTTGGCAGTAGTATGGGCATCTAGAAAATTGCGGCATTACTTCAAATCTTACAAGATCCAAGTAGTGGCAAAGGAGAATCCTTTGAAATTTATGCATTCAGTGCCTTCGCTAGTGGGAAAATTGGGCAGATGGTTAGTGTTGCTGACAGAGTTTCACATTAAGTACCTCACTTCCAAAGTGATCAAGGGGCGAGCCGTAGCAGAGTTTCTGGCACTGCAACCTATTGAAGGGGATCAGTATAAGTTTGAATTTCCAGATGAAGAGATCCAGGCAATAGCAGTTCAGGGATGGAAAATGTACTTTGACGGAGCAGTGAATTACAAAGGAGCCGG
This sequence comes from Zanthoxylum bungeanum, assembly GCA_019454045.1. NCBI lineage: Eukaryota > Viridiplantae > Streptophyta > Magnoliopsida > Sapindales > Rutaceae > Zanthoxylum > Zanthoxylum bungeanum. Next base: position 31,793 of record SKCR01037419.1, read on the forward strand.
AATTGGGATCGTGATAGTGACCCCCGGAGGAGAGACTTTGCCTTTGTCCAAGAGGTTGACGTTCAGAGTAACTAACAACATGGCCGAGTATAAATCATGTGTTTTTGGGTTGACTGCACTGATAGCCTTGAAGGCTGATTGCGTGGAGGTCCACGGAGATTCGATGCTGGTGATCTGGCAAATGCAGTGAGAATGGGAATTGAAAGAAGAATGGTTGAAACCTTACCTTTTTCACCTCAGAAAGTTAGCACAGGTTATCCCTGATTGTAAGTTTCAGCACTTGCCACGAGAAGAGAATCAGATAGCGGATGCACTAACTACACTTGCAGCAATTTGGGAAAATCCAGAGAAGTTGGTAATGAGACTGGTGGTACTTGCAACAGCAAATAGACCCGTTTATGAGATAGAAAGAGTCCTGGAAGTGGAGATCAACGATGGTAAACCTTGGTATCATGACATTGAAAGGTATCTGGAACACGGGGAACTCCTGGAGGGAGCAAGCAGAAAAGATAGATTAACAATTCAGAAATTAGCTTCCCAATATGTGATTTTGAAATGGGAACTGTACAAGAGGCAAGCAAACGGTATTCAGTTGAAATATTTGAGAAAAGAAGAGGCTCAGCAGGTAATGGAAGAATTACACGCTGGGGTATGTGGTCCGCACATAAACGGGTTGAATCTGTCCCGCAAGATAGTGAGACAAGGTTTTTACTGGTCAACCATGGAGACCGACTGCGCGAAGATGGTAAAGCACTGTCATGATTGTCAAGCACACGGTAATTTGAATCATTTGCCGCACACAGAGTTGCACGGGTTGTCATAGCCGTGGCCTTTCTCAGCATGGGGAATTGATATGATTGGAGAGATTCGACCGAATGCATCGAATGGGCATCGCTTCAGAGTAGTGGCAGTAGATTATTTCTCAAAGTGGGTGGAAGCCGAGTCATTCCGTAATGTTACAGCGAAGTAGATGGCAAAGTTTATAGCTCGAAATCTCAATTGTCGATATGGCATGCCACACCATGTGGTTACAGATAACGGAGTTCAGTTTCAGGGAGAGACAAAAGCAATGCTACAGAAATACATGATAGGCCATCATAAGTCATCACCATACAGGCCGTAGGCAAATGGGGTAATTGAGGCAGCCAACAAGATAATAAAGACAATTTTAGCCAAGATGACAGATAACTGCAGGGATTGGGCAGATAAGCTACCGTTTGCCTTGTGGGGGTACAGAACGTCAGTAAGAACAGCAACAGAGGCCACACCTTTTTCTATAGTCTATGGAATGGAAGCAGTATTTCCAGTGGAAGTGGAAATACAGTCTATGAGGGTATTAGCAGAAACAGAGTTACCTGAGCAAGAATGGGCCGCACAGAGGTTTGATCAGTTAGCACTGCTGGATGAGAAGAGAACGAAGTCTTTATATCACATGCAGTTGTATCAGAAGAGACTAGCCCGAGCTTTCAACAAGAAGGTACGTCCCACCAAGATCACAAAGGGTGATTTGGTACTCAAGTAGTCAAGGCCGTCGATGACAGATCCGAGAGGAAAGTTCAGACCTAACTGAGAAGGACCTTACATAGTGCAGAAAGTAATGGGAAATGAGGCGGTGAAACTGTCAGACTTGGAATGTAACGAGTTTACTGAGCCAATCAACATGGACAGATTGAAGCGATATTTTGCCTGGGAAAGAGAAGACTTGGCAGAAGGCCTAACCCGACGGGATAAGAAAACTCATGCATGCATACATACACGTAACACATTTTCGCAATCGTTTTGTGTTTGTTTTGTATTCACAGGTTTTGAAGAAGAAAAGAGAATGCGGCGAAGACAAGCCGATTAGAAGCATCAACATACCAGCAACAGTTTTGGGATGCGTCCCAGGGGATGAGGCCCACATCAATACTAGCAGCAGTATTGGGAATGCGTCCCAGGGTTGAGGCCCACGTCAACACATATACCAGTTGCAGTTATTGGGATGCGTCCTAGGATCGAGGTCCACTGCATCATCAGTTTTGGGATGCGTCCCAAGGTGGAGGCCTACCTTTTGTCAGTGGTATTGGGATGCGTCCCAAGGTCGAGGCTGTTGGACAGTTATGACCCATTGCGTCACTATTTGTACAGATCATAGTGTTGTTGTACAAATTAACTATGTAACAAAGGAGATTGCACTCTTATCATTTGTGATTAGATCACCTTAGATATATAAATGATATGAGGTCCTTATGATTTGTTCCTAGATTGAGAATGATATGAGACAGTATCAATCAACGAAGGATAAATCATTAAACATCCCTAGTCAGGGCATTGTCGAGATTGGACATCGATAGATGCGTAAAAGACTAGTATTACACTTGTGCGTGTTATGTGAGACATAACGGCATAGTTCTCGTATATCTGGGTATAGGATACTCAGGCAAGTGTAAATAGTAGGTTGTGTTTCTCTGATGGTACGGGAAACAGCTTCGCTCTGGATTAGACCACCGCAAGAATCCTTGGTAGTATGACCTTGTGTCTATGGCAGTCTGCAATCAGGGTAGGTGTATTTGGTCTTAACCTGAGACTTGCACCGCTAATACTTGCGACAATCAATGTACTTTAGTTGAGGTCGTCCAGGGCTTTAACATGTTCTGTGTACGCCGATGCTGGGTATATTGAGAATCGTAGTGTATTGGGTGTGATGTCAAGATGGAAGTGTCACTCCAGTCATATGGAGAAGATGGTCACGTATGATATGGTATTAGTGCTCTTATATGCTGCGCAGCTATCGGGATATTATGACTCGGTCATGTATATCCGATTATAGAGACTAGTTACCAGACATCCGACATGTGATTCGTACGGGGCAGACACATATCCAACCCCAGGCCTAGCACGTGATCATCCGATACTGGATCGAAATACGCAATACTACGTATACTATGCCTGATATAGATCACATATTCCTGTAAGGATATTTCCGGAGAATTGGGTAGGCATGGCGCTTTGCTAGAGGCCAACCTTGTCTTGGTAAATTGGTAAAACGTAATACTTGGTACTTATGTGTTCGGATAGTCCGACGACCGAATTTACTGCCAACATATCCGGAGATCTCATGGGTCGCTTCCCAATGATACACCGATGACGTATGACTCGCATTATATATTAATCTGGGATTAATTTGAAGAGAGAGAAAATTAATCTGGGATTAATTACGGAGATATTTTATCTAGGATAAAATATCAATTTAAAGAGAGAGAACGATTAATTTGGAATTAATCGATAAATAATATATTCGATATATTAAACGAAATTGATTTCGATTAGGAATTAAAATTAGATTTTAATTCGGGCACTTGAATTAATTTAGAATTAATTCTCGAGCGACGTGATTAGTAAATTGGATTTATTAACGAGGCATCAAGAAAATCGTTAATTTAGAATTATCGAAACCGAGCTCGGAATGTGTTTGCAAAGTTACGTCAATTTTGAATCACGTGTCGTAAGTCGCATCGCAAATCACATCGCAAGTCATAAAAGTCAAAACACTTTTTGGAAAAGTAACTTTGACTCTTTGACTTTGACCTTTGAGATTTGGAGGGAAAATTTTGGGGGGAAAAGATTTTGACTTTTTGGAAAAGTGAAATGCTTTTCCTTTTCACTTTTTACCAAGGGTAAAATGATTTATAAAACATTATTACATTCGTTTTATTTCTTTTTGGAAAAGAAAATAAATGGAAAAACATTTTAGTAATTTTGGAAATTATATAATGAAATGTTTTACACTTTTTCCCTTAACCTAAAATCACAAATCCCATCTCTTTCTTCTCTACCTAGTTCACGCCCAAAGGCAGTGGACTGCACTGCTTGGGCGTGAATGATGATGGCTTTTTGGGCATGTTTTGTGGCAAAATAGCCAAGTGCTAGCACACCGAGAGTTATACGAAAGTGTTAGAGAAACCCACCCACGAGCCGGGAATCGTTTGACGAAGATTGGAGCTCGAAATCTTGGATTCTTGTAGACTCAAAACTGAAATTTTTTAGCAGTGGACTGCACACTAATGGCGCCACTTTGAAGGGGAAAAACACTTTGTTATTCTTCAAATCGTCACAACCGATCAATGTGAGTATTCCGCTAACTTCTTTGATATGTATTTCACACATCTTCATGCTTGTTTGATGATCTTGGGACCTAGAATAAAACCAACAATGGCATCAAGAGCCTAGGTTCAAGCATGAAAGTTTAGGGCTTAAAATTTGGGTATTTTGTATTTGAGCATGATTTGAATAAATTGGATGTTTAAGTATGCTTAATACATATTTAATTGAATATTGATTAGATCAATTTCATGAATTAATGTTTGAAACATTTTTCCCCAAATATTAAAGTTGGCCTAAAATGATAAATTGGGTATTTTGAATTTGAGCATGATTTTATGAAATTGGATGATTAAGTATGCTTAAATATGGTTGAATTGAAGATTGATTGGATCAATTTCATGAAAATGTGATTGGATCATTTTTCCCCAATTTGCTTATGGTGGCCGAATTTGATAAGTCCTAATTGTCTTGGAATTTTGATTTTTTGTTCATTAGATGAATTGGAAATCATTTGGGTATATGATTTAATGTCGATTGTGTAATTGATTGGATTGAATTTGAATCGGACATAAAATCCCCAAATTGCCAAGACTTTGAAGCATGAAAATGGGTTTGATTTTTCATTAAATGTGTGGGCATGTGATAATGAAATTGTGCATGATTAATTGTAAAAATTAATGTTTTAGAAATGTTAATTTGGGTAATTAATCATGTAATACACTTTAGGTTAATTGAATGTGAATTGGATTTTTGTATTTAATTAATTGGGCCTAGAAATTGGATTTTTGCTTTTAAAGTTGTCATTGGGCTTGTTGGGTTTTGTTGTACAAAGTTAGGTTTAGGCAAATTGGATTGGATCCAATTGGGCCCAAAACCGCTTCCATAAAGCCCAAATGTGATTTAATGAACCTTTAAAGTTTAATTGGGCCTAATGGGCCAAGATTGATTTATGGGCTTATGGGGTAAATCCCGGATTGGATTTTGGTTATTCGGTTTGACCTGAGTTGACCAAAAGTCCGCGCCTTAAGAAATCAATTAAAAGCCCATTAGACTTTAATTGAATTGACGTTGGACGTTAATCGGTCTTTGAGACACGTTGCGATTAAATTTGGAATTTAAGTCGTAAAAGGTTTATCATTAAAGTGTAATATTTAATTTGGAATTAAATAACGAATTAGAATTGAATGCATATTAAATAGATTTATGACGTAGTTTAATTTAATTCGAGAATTCGTACTTTGAGTACTTATTCGCAAAACGAGTTTGACTCGATCAAAATCAAATCGTTGTTTGAACATTGGATGATCACTAATTATCAGATTAATTAATTTGATTAGATTGATTGATAACATGCTTGTGTGAATACTTGGTTGTGATGAATGAATAGTGTATATCGGATGGATATTAGTCGGGTGGGGGCAATTTTGGAAATTGTTGTAATAAATTTGATTTATTAAATTGGACCTGCGTGTCCAGTCTTATCACCTCTATTCTATTTGTATTCTCTTCTCACCTATTCCCCTCAATGTATATGAGGTTTCTTTAGAAGTGTAGTGTAACGGGTAGAAGTAATACAAGTGCTAGTTATGAGAGAGATAAAAGAGAGATTTGATCTAGGATAAATGTGTTAAGTATCCATTCGCATATCATTATTGTTTATTTTCATATGCGCTTTATTATGTATTTAGAATGCATGTTTAAGGGTGTATGATGATGAGACCTTAACAAAGATAATAAATTGGTAGCCAATTTGCACGCGAAAAACCCTCATCAAATATCATGCGTTTTTCTTTCCATTGAGTGATTCATACTCAAGATCCGAGATTGGCATTGGGTTGTTGGCCAATGTCAAGCCCTTTGTCCATCGAAGATGTGTTTGAATCACGAGAGTTTTGTTCTATATTGGTGTCTTGTCCAAGTTGTGGTTTGTTGGCCAAAGTCAAGACCACTTCTTGTCCATCGACATTGATTACGAAGCTTTCCATGGTCAATGGGTCGCGCTTGACTGGGATCATTAAGCTTGTTGTGCCAAATCCAAGGCTTAGTTGATTCAGAGGAAAAAGGTTAGGCAATACATTGGATGTATTGGCATATATAAGACATATGTTAAGGATTTGGATATCCGCCTACTGGATCTAGGAATTGGATTGGATCCAATTGATCTTAGAGATCTACCTAGTTAAATATCATACAATTTGTTGGCCAAAATCAAGATTGTGTGTTGTTTAACGGGATCCTAGCCCACTAGGAAACGCGGTTTCCCGAGTACTCGACGGAGGGTTAGAGGCTCGCCGAAAAATAGTGGGAGGCAAGAATTGAATTTGCAATACTCGTTCAATTACTTGCCATACGCGCTCAATCAAATATCATTCGTCGTTATGATTTAAATGTCAGTTAGACTAATATTTAAGTCGTTGTTTTATTAAATAGTTGGACTATATATTCAAACTATTCAATTATAGTTGATTTTATAATTAGATTATAGTAATCAATATAATTGATTTTAATCATTATAATTATTAGTACCTTAATTATTGATTAAATAGTTGGACTATTAAAATCAATATATATTGAAAGATTGGACATTTAAAACATAATCTTGGATTAAAATGTTTAAATGGTTTAATTTTCAAATTGGGAATAATTTCAGGATAGTCCTGGAAATAAATAATAAGTTACTTTATTTGATAAAATAACTTGTTAAGCCTAAGCCCAGAATTAAGCAAATTAGTAGAGCATAATCTTTGGAAGATTTATGTGATGATGACTTTAGTGCTTAATTCAATATACTTGTAATAAATCTATGTTTAGATTTAAGAAGTATTATATTTGCAATTAATAATTCTTGGAGAATTAATGACTAATCTCAAGGAGATAAAAGTCAAACTTTGCAATTGGATAAGTAGCGCAAGGCGCACTTTACGTCAATATTCTAGAAATCCAAGGCTTGGCCAAAGACTTCTGAAATATTGAAAAAGGGTAAAGGCAAAATCATTATGATCTTCTGGGAAGATAAAGGACATATCCCAAAGTAACTGTCGTTTGGATATGGCAGTGACATGAAAGAAAGGCAAGGCTCTGACTTTAAGGATGTTTGTCAAAATTATGTCCATTACTAGTATTAAAATTGGATTTAAAATACTTAGTATGGTACATAAAATATATATATTGATGTTCAGAATCTGCTGTGAGCAGGATACTGACTTCAAGCTGAGGTTAATCTGCGAATCGGAAACGGGACGAAAGTCGTTGTTTCGACCATAGATACCTAAATTTAGGAACTACCTTCGGGTATGTACTTAAATTAGGAAACTGTTATAATGTAACTAGTTAGACTAGAAACATTATCTCTATATCAGTGTTTAATCCATTATTGTATATACTTGTTTTTTATAATAATTATGTTTATAATATATAATTCATTTATAAACACAATTAAGATACAATTATGATATTTTTTATAATTAATATTATATAATAGCATCAACTGACTTGATTTGATCAGAAAAGACTTAAATGTGGCATTGTTGTCTAGGACACAATAAACAAGACTCGTATATCCACACTTTTGAAGAGTGGGTACCAGGACTGATTTGATTATTCAAATAAAGTATACGAATCTAGTTCCTTAGGTAAAGTACCTAAAATATTTTACTTAGTAATAGTGATAAATGCCATCGATCTGTAAGCCCTATTCATAGTGAAGTTAGTGGGCCCATATCTAGCTAGGCTAGATGTGGATATGAATATTCTGTGACCTTAACGGGTGTGGCATCACGTTATGGTTATGTGTTACTTTTGAAGAACACAAATCAGAAACTTTTGAAGTTTCGACACGGAGTAGGCAAACAGATCGACTAAGTATTAAACCGTCACGGTAAGACCGAAATGGAAAATACTTAAGCAATAAGTTTCACATATACTTGAAAGAGTATAGTATTCTTTCAAATGAGGACTCCTTCCGAGACACGTCAGTTTGACGGTTTGTCCGTACGGAGAAACCGAATTTTGTTAGACATGATAAGGTTTATCATGAGTCGCTCTGAGCTATCGTTTCCTTCAACAGATATGCATTTACAGTGCAAAACTTATTTGGAATAAGGTTCCATATTAATCTGTTAGACATAATTCATATTAGATATGATCAGGGATAGAAACAGGGTTTCTCACTCCTAACGATTTGGGTATGCTGGGCATATGTTTGGATGGTGCCAAACTAAAACCTAAATCGGATAAGTGCCAAATGTAGGTTATCATAGGGAAAACCATAAGTATAGTACTTATACAACTCACTGGAGAACAATTGTAATTGTTGCTCACCATGCGGCCTTCCTTAGAGGAATACCGATATGCAGTGGTAAGTGGGAGGACAGTAAAACTCGATGAAAATCTGAGTAATACTGTTTAAGGCATGAAGTCCTTTATGGAACACAAACTGTTCATCAAGGATGAACATATACCATTAATCTTCGTATACACAAGAGCCGCGTAGATCGGAGAGAGTCAGAAAAACAACCTGGGTATGGGTTTCTGATCTCACCTCATAAAGATGTCAATCTTATTGAGGAAGACCCAACTACGTATGAGGAAGTGATACAAGGTATCGACTTCTTTTATGGCAAAGTGGCATGAGTCCGAAATGGATTCCATGTAAAACAACTATGTTAAAATACTAGTTGATGTACCATAAGGCATTGTGCCTATAGGTATTGTATAAGTCTTCAAGGAAGACATACATGGAAGGCAACATACCAACGTACAAAGCTAGGCTTGTAGCGAAAAGGTATCGTTATCAACATTGTGTTGATTACGGTTCAACCTTTTACATGTTGCCACGGTAAATCCATTTGGATAATGCTTGTTGTAGCTGCACGTTTCATTTATGAAATGTGTCAGTTAAAGATCAAAATCGCTTTCCTTAAACGGAAACCTTTTGGAGGATGTTTATAACATCCTGACGATTTTGTCATACCAAAACCCAGCAAACTGGGTTTGCGTGTTGTTCGATCCATGTTTGGGTTGAAGCAAGTATAAAGTTCTTAGAACTATTGTTTTGATGTAATCATGATAGTCAATGATTTGATTCAAAACAGAATGATTCTTGTGTATATGAGAGGGTTAGTGGGAGCGCACAGACAGTGGCTGTCCTTAAATAATGATAATATAATATATTCATTTCTTGGAAATGATATTCCCATAAAATGATCGGTGAAAGCTTGGCTTTCAAGAGAAAATTCTCCGTAGAATTCTCGGGAGAAACAACATTTATTCTGGGAATAAAGATCTACTAGGATAGATTTAAGTTGTTAAAACTCTCTTGGAAATTGTACATTAAATGTACGCGACCTGGTGTCTCATACGCTTTGAGCATATGGATTCACAATCAGGCCAATCCAAGTGATAGTCACTTGATTGATGTTAAGAACATCCGTTAGAATCTTAGAGATCTAAGGATGCTGTCTTAATCTGTGGAGAAGGAGAACTTGAAGTGACTGGGATCACTACTGCAAGTTTCCAAACCGATAAATGACTAAAAGTCGCAAACGGTACTATACAGTTTGAATAACGGTACAGTGAGATGGAAATCTTCCAAGCAAGATACTGTTACCGAATAAATAACAAATGCGGATTATTGCTGCGGCTGAGGCAGCAATAGAAGCCATCTGGGTCAAAAATAAATCTAATTGGATTAGATATAGTTCTGTTAGCGGCTGAGCTGGGCGTCAGCACAGGCTAAAGAATTAATGGTCTCATCGACGATCCAGATATATACTTCAACTATTCATCTGATTCGTTTGGATCATACATCATGGTGATGTGATGATCGAATAAATCGCGTCAGACGATAATCATATAAATCCGCTGACGAAAGCAGTTTCTCAGCAGTTTGATCCAACCGTACATAGTTCGGGTGCTAGACACTCGAGTGACTGGCTAAAGGCCAAGTGGGAGATTGTTGGACAGTTATGACCCATAGCGTCACTATTTGTACAGATCATAGTGTTGTTGTACAAATTAACTATGTAACAAAGGAGATTGCACTCTTATCATTTGTGATTAGATCACCTTAGATATATAAATGATTGGAGCTCCTTATGATTTATTCCTAGATTGAGAATGATACGAGACAGTATCAATCAACGAAGGATAAATCATTAAACATCCCTAGTCAGAGCATTGTCGAGATTGGACATCGATAGATGCGTAAAAGACTAGTATTACACTTGTGCGTGTTATGTGAGACATAACGGCATAGTTCTCGTATATCTGGTATAGGATACTCAGGCAAGTGTAATAGGAGGTTGTGTTTCTCCGATGGTACGGGAAACAGATTCGCTCTGGATTAGACCACCGCAGAATCCCATTGGTAGTATGACCTTGTGTCTATGGGAGTCTGCAATCAGGGTAGGTGTATTTGGTCTTAACCTGAAGGGGAAAAAATCTTCATGCTTTGAAGGGGAAAAACACTTTGTTCTTCTTCAAATCGTCACAACCGATCGATGTGAGTATTCCGCTAACTTCTTTGATATGTATTTCACACATCTTCATGCTTGTTTGATGATCTTGGGACCTAGAATAAAACCAACAGAGGCTCCTGTTGTCGGTTACTTCTATTGGGACGCATCGCAGGATCGAGGTCCACTGGACTTTAATTAAATTAACATTGGATGTTAATCGGGCTTTGAGACCCGTAACGATTAGATTTAGAATCTAAGTCGTAAAGATTCGTTAATAAAATGTAATATTGAATTTGGAATTAAATAATGAATTAGTATTAAATGCAAATTAAATTGGATTTAATGTTGTAGTTTAATTTAATTCAAGAATTCGTACTTTGAGTACTTATTCGCAAAACGAGTTTGACTCGCGCAAAATCAAATCATTGTTTGAACATTGGATGGTCATTAATATTCAGATTAATTAATTGGATTTGATTGATTGATAACATGCTTGTGTGAATACATGGTTACGATATATGAATAATGTATATCAGATGGATATTAGATGGGTGGGGCAATTTTGGAAATTGTTGTAATAAATTTAGAATTTATTAATTGGACATACGTGTCCAACCTATTGCCTCATTACTCTTTGTATTTCTCTTCTCACCTATTCCCTTCAATGTAAATGAGGTTTCTTTAGAAGTGTTATGTAACGGGTAGAAGCAATACTTGTGCTAGCGGGAGAGATGAAAAAGGAGAGATTTGTTCTAGGAACAATGTGTTAAGTATGCATCCGCATATCATTAATATTTTATTTATATGCGACTTATTATGTGTTTAGAATGCATGTTTAAGGGTGTATGAGGATGAGACCTTAACAAAGATAATAAATTGGTTGCCAGTTTGCACGCGAAAAACCCTCACTTAATATTAAGCGTTTTTCCTTCCATTGAGTGATTCTTACTCAAGATCCAAGACTGGCATTTGTTTGTTTGCCAAAGTCAAAACCTTGGTCCGTCGAGGATGTGTTTGAATCATGAAAGCTTTGTTCTATATTGGTGTCTTGTCCAAGTTGTGATTTGTTGGCCAAAGTCAAGATCACTTCTTGTCCATCGACATTGATTACGAAGCTTTCCAAGGTCAATGGGTTCCGCTTAACTGGGATCACTAAGTTTGTTGTGCCAAAGCCAAGGTTTAGTTGATTCAGAGGAAAACGGTTAGGCAATATATTGGATATATTGGCATAAATAAGATATATGTTTCGGACTTGGATGTCCACCTACTGGATCTAGGAATTGGATGAGATCCAATTGATCTTAGAGATCTACCTAGTTAATTATCATACAATTTGTTGGCCAAAGTCAAGAGTGTGTGTTATTTAACGGGATCCTAGCCTACAAGGAAACAAGGTTTCCCGAGTACTCCACAGAGGGTTAGAGGCTCGCCGAAAAATTGTGGGAGGCAAGTATTAAATTTGCAATATTCTTTTAGTTACTTGCCATACGCGCTCATTTCAATTTTTCGTCAAATAAATTAATATATTAGTTGGACTAATAATTAATGTTGTTTTATTAAACAGTTGGACTGTATTCAAACTATTTCATAAATAGTTGATTATATAATTGGATTATAGTAATCAATATATTTGAATTTAATCTATTAAATTATAGTTGATTATATAGTTAGATTATAGTAATCATTATAATAAATAAGTACCTAAATCGTTGATTAAATAGTTGGACTATTAGAATCAAGATAAATTGAAAGATTAGTGTTTAAAACATAATCCTGGTTGAAAAATGTTTTAAACGACTTTAATTTCAAATTGGGAATAAAATTTCATGATGGTCCTGGAAACTAATAAGTTACTTTATTTGATAAAATAACATATTAGGTCTAAGCCCGGAGTTAAGCAAATAGTAGAGCATGATATTTGGAATATTCATGTGATGAAAACTTTAGTGCTTAATCCGTTATGCTTGCCAAATAGACTCCTTAATTTCTTAATCAGAACTAAGGATTAGATCCTTATAGTATGATAAAGAAATTGAAGGATCTTCATAGATCTATTCTTAGATCTTATAATTACTAAATTGCAATAGTAAACTCTTGGAGAGTTAATGGCTATACTTAGGGGTGGCAATTTGGGTCAGGATTCATTTATTCGTTCAATTCGATTCGCTTTAAAGTGAATACGGGTTTGGAAAAATGGATTCGTTTAATAAATGGGTCAATTCGATTCGATTCGTTTGTTAAACGAATCGAATCCGAATTTGAGTTCATCAATTCGTTTATTCGTTTAGGATTCATTTATTAAACGAATCATAAACGAAACGAATCCGAATCGAATTCGTTTAATACCCGTTTAATTTTATTACAAATTTACCCTTAAATTTTTCGAATATGTATTTAAGACAAATGATATTTTAGTAATTATCTGCATTTAACCTAAAAAAACTAAACCTAACCTAGACCTTCATAAAACATTTCCCCAGCCGCATCTTTCAATCAATTGAGCAAACTAATTACAAACCTAAAACTCTCTCAAATCTGAAATCAATCGCTGGGCTTCACAAATCACGCACGCTTCAGTTCTTCAACCTTCATGAGGGTTATCAACTCATCATTATACTGGTAATATTCTCCATGTCCTTTACTTATAATTACACACACTTTATTGAAAAAAAAATCATTTTTTTTTTCATATATTGCACTCTTGTGCGTCAGTTAGTATCAATTGATGGTTTGAAACCGTGGAGAAAGAATAGACGGATAATACTACATAGAATCCTAGGTTTTCTTGATTTCTCATTGGACTGTAAAAAGCATCTCTTACATGTAATGCAATTACTCTTGCGTAGAGTGCATATATTTTTTGTGGGAATAATTTATTGTTTAACTATGAAGAAAAAAGATTCTTCAGGTTTTGGATCCTGTCATTCCAACCGTGGAATTTCTTAAATCTCCAAATTGCAATGTTTGATGAAATTATATATAGTACTCAGTCAAATATCTTAAGGATTTAAGGCCAAAAGCGCTATTTTTGTTCGCAGTGCTAACCCTTCTCTTTTACTCTTTTAATATAGCATTTTTAGTTTTACGGAAGAAATATTGGAACGGTTAATGATAGGTATTGACGATTTAGATCTTGAATCTTCTGATGGTTATAGCAAGGAAGAAATTGTAGATGATATGGCGTTGAATCATAGAGATGAAGACGACAAGCAAAATGCAATAGCAGATATTTCCCAACTAAATTTGGGTGATTCAACACCTGGAAGATTTACTGATGGTGGTAGCCACATGGAACACCAGATACTTGATGGGGATGTTCACTTGTTGAAGAAATGTGTCAATGATAAGGTTGTCACAACAATAGATATCGAACCTGCTATGGTTAAAACTATAGGAGAATCTGATGTTGCGAGACTTAAAATATTGTCATACTGTTGATAATGATACTTTTATTTTATTTGCAGGATTTTTTTCCCCGATGATAATGATAAAGAAGTTTGCCTTTATCGTCTCAACTTGTATTTGAGATTTTGGTCAAAATGTGTTTTGAATATTTTAAGTATTATTATGTAACTGATTTGTAATTTGAATTTTGGAGCTTGTTGTAAGGATTTTAAAACTATAACAATGAATATGCTATTGAATATAGTATGGAATGGATGCCTAGATTTTGTATTTTATTTTGATTAAACGAATTGAATACGAATATTCGATTATTAAACGAATACAAAATTCGATTCATTTAATTTGATTTAAACGAATTAGATGTGAATAGTAAACAAATCGGATTCGAATAGTAAACGAATCGGATGCGAATAGTAAATGAATAATAAATTCGATTCGATTCGTTTGATTTATATAAATGAATAAACGAATCGAATATGAATATTCATTTATTAAACGAATCGATTCAAATCCTAATATCAGGATTCGTTTAATAAACGAATCGAATTCGAATTTAGTGCATTACGATTCGATTCGTTGATTCTTTTAATTTGGAATTAGCGAACCCGAGCCCCGGAGTGTTTGCGGGCGCACTCGCATTTCGAATTCAAGTGCGGCCCACAAGTTACATCAAGCGTCAAATCACTAGTCACATCATGCGTCAAATCAAATATCACTTTGAGTGATGTGATGTCAAGTCACTTGTGATGTGAATAGTTGATGTGCGTTGTTGAATGCATTTAATGCATTTTTTCTCCAAAAAATTGTTGACTTTTTGAAAGCCATTTCACAAATTTTGGTATATGTTATTATTGATTTTGGATATCAATTTTTAACCTAACACATCTAACTCTCTCATTCATCTCTTCTCTCTCACGCGCAAGGGGCATTCTTCTTATTCTTTCACTGGTTTTGCCGAGAATGACAAGGAGAAGCAAGGTGATTTTTGTGGCAAAAATTACCAAGTGCTAGCACACTTCCGGAGTCTTGCGAAGGTGATAGGGAACCGCACCCGTGAGCATGGGATCATCAACCAAAGCTTGGAGCTTGATGGATCATCCATGAGCGAATTTGGAGGACACATAAACTGCCACTGCCGTGAGCATTGGAGGAAAAACCTTGAAGTTTTATTGTTCCTCGCATCGCTCAACCGATCATTGTGAGTATTATGCACCTCCTTGATGTATTCGCATATTGTTTCATTCCTTAAAACGATCCCGATTGGACCATATAAACCCAACAGATGGACCTCTGTTTATCCTCGGCCCAAAACCCCCGCAACTCACACCAAGCCACATGCCCAAGCCCATACATCACCAACCCACAAGCCCAAGCCCACCAAAGAACCAAGCTCAACACGCCCAGGCCCACCAAATCCCCTCCAAAAATATCCAACACATTAAACACATCTTAAAATCTAAATTAAATCACCTTCCTAATTTAAATAAATCACATGACTAAATTAAATAAATCAAATCAAATCCCATAAATCCCTTTCCTATACCCCCATGATTTCATGATTTCTTTCCTTCCCATGCAAGGAAAACCCTAGCTCACTCCTATAAAAATAGACATAAACCAAACCTTAAGACCCCTAGCTCTTTCACCACATCCACGGTAATCTACAAGATAATAACCCTAAGCTTCATGCCCCATACACCCTCTCTTCCCTTCTCTCGCAAACAACAAGAAACAACCTCACCATCACCGAAAAAAACACAACAAGAAACCACCCTTTGCATCACCGAAAACTGGCTAAATTAACCCCTCCATTACCGCAAAAACACCCCCCTAAAGTATCGAAACAGCAGCCCCAAATACACCCAAAACACCGCAGAAATAGTACCCCAAACAGCCCCTAAAACAACGCAGAAACAGCAGCCCAAAAACCACTAAAATACCCCAAAAATAGCAGCCCAAACAGCCCTAAAATACCGCAAAAATAGCAGCCCAAAATGCCCTAAACTACCACAAATGTTACCCCAAAACAGCCCTTAATCACCAAAAAACAACTGCACCCTAAAACAGTCCCTAAATCACCAACAAACTGCACCTTAAAAGAGTCCAAAAAATAGCCCCAAAAATAGCAAAATCAGCACCAAAAATAGCGAAAACAACAGCTCAAAATAGAGGAAACAGCAGCCTAAAACAGAGAAGCGACGAAGGAAAATTTTGAACCAGTGAACCGGAGGAGTTGCGGAGCATTAACCTTTCCGACGGTCGCGTAACACACTTCCAAGAGGCGACTTAAAAGGTTAGACCTGAGGGCACTCTTTATTCACTTTCGTTCGTCCTTTTTAATTATTTATTAGTATTCCTTCGCATGTATATTGTTGGTTCATGTATGTTATTGTTGTTGGATGAATGATTTTATGCTATCTCTCGAGGTATATCGGATGGAAACCCAAACGTAAATTCTGTTGCCGAATCCAAATGGACGGTAGTACGGTCTGAACTTGGGATACAACTCCACGTACTACTTGAGAAAAGCACTTATTTCGTTTTGTCTAATCTTGTGTCCATCTATCGTTTATTATTTCACCATTTACTTTCCGCATGCTAGTTATTTATGCCATGATAATGTAATGCACATGGGCAAATCACATTGGAAAATGTCCTCCGTTTGAGGGATTAAAAGCATAAGTGCTACCTTTACCACGATGTTTTTGCCGCGCCGGACATAGTATGTTTGGTTAAACGTGAGATATGTTCAATCGGGCATTCGAGGTCCTATATAGATGTTGGCCTTGGTCGCATCTCTTTCATTCTTGTTATTCACTTTTTCGCGTCGCATTACTTCCCGTTCATTTTCAAGCATGATTGCCTCTTTAGTTATTTCTTTCAAGTTAAGAATTTAATTTTCTCTCTTTATTATTTACGCTTAAGTAATTATCATTTATTTATATTTCCGCGTTTATTTACTTAATGTGTTCATGAGATTACGTGTTTGCCTTTATTTCACTTACTTCTATGCATTCAAACTTAGATATAGGTTTTACTCCTATGTATGCAAACTTAGATATAGGTTGTATGCAAACTTAGATATAGGTTATTCTTCCATGTGTATGTTGCGTAGACTTGGTTATATTATTGCATGAATCCATTCATTACAAGTGACATAAGTAATGGACCATTTCAAACCCAACGGTTTGAGGTCTTCCCTTGCGAGGGGTGAGTGCGGCCTTAAATCATTTCCCAGTTCACCCTGGGTGGCGACTCCTTTATTCTTCGGTTTAGTCCCCCGCGGGCTACTTCGTACTCCCGACCGGGCTGCTAGCCCGGGACAACGTTGCCGATTTCTGTGTTCTACAGTTGTATTATCGAGACTGGACATCGATAATGGGGAATAGGCTAGTATTACACTTGTGTGCGTTATGGACGCTTAACGACATAGTTCTCATATATTTAAGTATTGAAATAAGCTAGATATTTTAATTGAAATTTGATTTCAATACGGAATTAAAATTAGATTTTAATTCAAGCGAATGAATTAATTTAGAATTAATTCGTAAGCGAGTTTCGTAATAATTTTGCGAGGCATTATTATTTAATTAAATTAGATTTAATTACGTTGCGACGGAAATTTATTTAATCAGATTAAACGAACCCGAGCCCAAAGTGTGTTGTGTAAGCCAACCAAATTTTGAATTAAATGGGTGGGACCCATGACTTACTTCAATTGTCAAAATTGATGTAAGTGGTTGGCAATGAAATAAATTGAATTTGATAGAAAACACAACTCATGAATCTTTAAAAGTGATTTTCATTTTTTCTCTCTCCCTGGCATTTTGGGAGAAAGGCATTCGGCCTTTACTAAGCCAAAATGGCTTTTCTCTCTTTATCCTATTTGGCCAACACTAAGCAAATGAAAAATGGCCATTAAATTTTCTTATTTGAAAAAGCCATTTCGTTTCTTTTTGCTTTGGAAGAATATGGCCACAATTTATTTGCCTCTGCTCCTTTTTAAATATGCCTAGAAAAAATCAACATTTGCTTTTCACCAAAAAACAAAAAAGGCAAAGAAAAAAGGCAATTGGCTTTTTTCTCTCTGATCAGCTAGGCCGAAAGAAAAGCTTCTGACTTCTCTTTTGATTTGGTCGAGTGCCCTCTGTTTTTTTTTTTTTTTTCAAAATGGAAAAAGGCGAATGGCGTTTCTGATTCATTTGGACGAGAGGCATATTGCCCATTTATCCTTTTGAAGCATGGCCGAAAGGCCTTTGATCATTTAGGCCGATTGGCCTCTTCTCTCTAGGAGAATTGTTGCTTCTCTTTGAGGGCAAAATTCAGCCACTTTTGTTCTTGCTAGCACATAAGGGAGTTAAATGATGGTGATATGGATACTGACCCATGAGCTTGGAAGCTTCAACATCCATGAAAGTTTTGAACTCGAGCCGATCAATGTAAGTCCTCCGCAACTTATTTTTGAATTTATACGCACACGAATCACGTTTAGAGATCTCGTCGCATGTCTAGGACAGTAACATTGGTATTAGAGCGAGATCTAAGCATGATTTAATTTCTAGGGTTTATAGACTTTATTGAAGGTTTTTTGCTTGGAGCTTGTAAATGCCTAAATTGGTTGTTTGGACATTGTTGGATGATGATGACTTGGAGTTATGTATGATTGATTTTGTGAAAAATGGATTAGATTAATTTTCACTAAAATTTATACCTTGGCCGAATACACCATAGGAATTGCTCATGGTAATTTTTTGAAAATTGACAATTGGATGTGTTAAATGGCATGATATAAATATTGAATGTTAATTTAATTGGATTGAAATCAAATTGAATGATTTTTTGTTGCCATTGCCGTGAGTGTGAAGCATGTTTGAAAGATTGATTTTGATTAATTTATGTTGGACATAAATTAGATGTTAAGCATGATTAATTAGATTAATTCGTGTTTTTGAAATACTAGATTAATTAATTAATTGTGTTAATTGCACTTTAATTTAATTAATATTTAATTTGGAATGAATTATTAATTTAATTTGTTGTATTTGGGCTAATGGGCTTGATTGGCCCAAATTTTAGTCTTGGATTATATTTGGGCCTAAACCATTTCCATAAAGTCCAAAATTTGACTATTGGGCCTTTAACAATTTAATTGGGCCTAATGGGCCAAAATTGATTCTATGGCATAGGGTGATTCCTATTGGGCCTAGACATTACGGGTTAGATCCATTTTGGCCAAAGCCCATGCCTAAAGAATTAATTGAAAGCCCATTGGACTTTAATTGAATAGTATTGGATACTAATTGGACCTTTGAGACCCATTAAGATTGGATTTGGAATCCAAGTCTATAAGGCACATAAATAAGTGTAATTATTTAATTTGAAATTAAATATGAATTAGTATTGGATACAATTTAAATTGGATTTAAAAATGTAGTTCGATATAATTCAAGAATACTTACTTTGAGTATTTATTCTTAAACGAGTTTGACTCGTGCAAATCAAATCGTTGTATGAACATTGGATGGTCATTAATTCAAAGATTAATTAATTGGATTAGATTGATTGATAACAAGCTTTGTGTGAATACTTGGATGTATTATATGAATAATGTATATCAGATGGATATTAGAAGCATGAGGGCAATTTTGGAAATTGTTGTAATAAATTTAGAATTTATTAAATTGGACCTGCGTGTCCAGCCTATTACCTCTTTTCTCATTGTATTTCTCTTCTCACCAATTCCCCTCAATATAAATGAGGTTTCTTTATAAGTATTATGTAATTGGGTAGAAGTATGAATATTGCTAGCAGAAGAGAGGAAAGAGAGAGATTTGTTCTATGAACAATTTTTATTGTATATCCATCCGCATATCATTATTAATTTTATCGCGCCTTATTATGCTTTTAGAATGCATGTTTAAGGGTGTCTGATGAGACCTAATCAAAGATAATAAATTGGTTGCCAAATCGCGACAAAAACCCTCATTTTATATTAAGCATTTTTCCTTCCATTGAGTGATTCTCTCTCAAGATCCAAGATTGGCATTGTTTATTGGCCAAAGTCAAAACCTTTGTCCATCGCGGATGTGTTTGAATCACAAAATATTTGTTCCATATTGTAGGTCTTGGGCAAGTTGTGATTTGTTGGCCAAAGTCAAGGTCACTTCTTGTTCATCGACCTCGATTACGAAGCTTTCCCACTATCAATGGGTCACGCTAAACTGGTTTCATTAAGCTTGTTAAGCCAAAGCCAAGGCTTAGTTGATTCAGGGGACAAGGTTAGGCAATATATTGGATATATTGGCATATATTGGATATATGTTTCGGACTTGGAGGTCTACCTACTAGATCTAGGAATTGGATGGGATCCAATTGATCTTAGAGATCTACCTAGTTAAGTTTCATACAACTTGTTGGCCAAAGTCAAGGTTGTGTGTTATTTAACGGGATCCTAGCCCACTAGAAAACTAGGTTTCCCGAGTACTCCACAGAAGGTTAGAGGCTCGCCGAAAAATAGTGGGAGACAAGTATTAAATTTGCAATTTCGTTTAGATACCTGCCAATACGCGCTCATTTCATTTTTCATCATTAATTATTAAATATATTAGTTGGACTAATATTCAATTGTTGTTTTAATTAAACAGCTGGACTGTATTCAAACTACTTCATTTGTAGTTGGTTATATAATTGGATTATAGTAATCAATACATTTGAATGTACCAATCAATTTTAGTTGATTATATAGTTAGACTATAGTAATCATTACATTTAATTGTACCTGAAATCGTTGATTGAATAGTTGGACTATAGCAATCAAGATGACTGAAAGATTAGCGTCAAATGACATATCCTAAGTTGTCTGCCTAAATTGTGGCAAATGGGGTAACTGGAAGTGTGACTGGCATATGGACAAGGCAGACATGAAGGAAGTGAAGGCGTGACAAGGTTCCGACTTCAAGAATGTTTGTTATAAACATGTTCACTACTGGTTTTAAAATTGGATTTTTGATACTAGATGTGGTACATGAATATATGTACTGATGTGCAGGATCTGCTGATTAGCAGGATACTGGCTTCAGATGAGATTGACCTGCGAGTCAGAAATATGACATGAGTCGTTGTTTTGGTCGTAGAAACCTAAGTTTTGGAACTGGCCTTTGGGCATGTACTTAAACTATGAGACTTTTATAATGTATCTATTTTGACTAGGAACATTATCTCTATATCCAGTTTAACCCATTGCGGGTATACCTTTATTTTCATAACATTGGGTGTTTTGTTTATAAAGATGATATTGAGATATATACATTAGATGTAAATAATGGTCTTTATATTTTGAATATAAATGAATCTCAAACATATAACATGACAAACAAATAGCTCAAATTGATTAATCTGATGAGACTTATTTATGGCATTGTCATCTGAGATGCATTAACAAGATTCGTATATCCACACTATTGGACAATTATGACCCATAGCATCACTATTTGTACAGATCATGTTGTTGTTGTACAAATTAACTATGTGACAAAGGAGATTGCACTCTTATCATTTGTGATTAGATCACCTAGATGTATAAATGATGAGAGGTCCATATGATTTGTTCCTGGACGGAGAATGATATGAGACAGTATCAGTCCACGAATGATAAATCATTAAATATCCCTAGTCAGAGCATTATCGAGATTGGACATCGATGAATGCGTAAAAGACTAGTATTACACTTGTGCGCGTTGTGAGGACACAACGACATAGTTCTCATATATTTGGGTATAGGATGCTCATGCAAGTGTAATAGGAGGTTGTGTTTCACCGATGGTATGTGAAACAGCTTCGCTCTGGATAAGACCCCCTCGGAATTCCATTGGTAGTATGACTATGTGTCTATGGAAATCCGAAATCAGGGTAGGTGTATTTGGTCTTAACCTAAGACTTGCACCGCTAATGCATACGACAATCAATATACTTTGGTTGAGGTCGTCCAGGGCTTTAACCGGTTTCTATGTACGCCAATTCTGGATATATCGAGAATCGTAGTGTATTGGGTGTGATGTCAAGACGGAAGTGTCACTCCATTCATATGGAGTTGATGATCGCGCAGGGATACAGAACTGGCTCTCTAAATAAGGCTGCAACCGTCGGGATAATATGAGTTGGTCATGATTATCCGATATTAAAGAGACTAGTTGCTCGTAATTCGATATATGCTTCGTACGGGGCAGACATTGTACCAGCCCCAGGCCTCACATGTGATCATATGATACTGGATAGAAATACGTAATACTATGGTATACTATGCTTGATATAGATCCTTATTCCTGTAAGGATATTTCCAGAGAATTGGGTAGGCATGGCGCTTTGCTAGAAGCCAACCTTGTCTTGTAATTCAGTATAAACGCAGTACGAGGTACTTACGTGTTCGGATAGTCTGACGACCGAATTTACTGCCAACATATCCGGGGATTTCATGGGTCGCTTCCCAAAGATTCACAGATGACGTATGACTCGCACTTTATATTAATCTGGGATTAATTAATGATGATAGAGAAAATTAATCTGGGATTAATTGCGGAGATATTTTATCTGGGATAAAATATCATTTAAAAGAGAGATAACGATTAATTTGGAATTAATCAATAAATTAATATATTTTATATATTAAACAAAATTGGATTTCGAGGCGGAATTAAAATTAGATTTTAATTCGGGCGAACGAATTAATTTAGAATTAATTCGTTTGCGACGTGAATAGGAATTATGCTTGGCATTATTATTTAATTAAATTAGATTTAATAACGACGCAACGGAAAGTTCGTTAATTTAGAATTAGCGAACCCGAGCCCGAGATTATTTGTGAGCGCATTCGCATTTCGAATTCGAGTGCGGCAAATCAAATCAAGCGTCAAATCACTAGTCACATCTAGCGTCACATCATTCGTCAATCAAGTGATGGATGTCAATCACTTTGAGTGATTGACGCCAGTCACTATTCATTGATTGATGGGAGTGATGTGTGAGTTGATGGAAGCTTTAAAAGCTTGACTTTTGGAAAGAGAAAATGTGTAATTAATTTTGGAAAATTAATTTTGTGTATTTGATAACTTTCCTCCACCAACCAAACAGCTCTTCCTCTCTCCAATTTCTCTCCTCATTCACGCCCATGGAGGGCTGAAATTGTTCACTGGTTTCTCACAAAAACCGTGAGCAATGGAAGCAAGTGAGATGAGATTGGTGGCAAATTTCAAGCGAGCTAGCACTCCGAGAGACATGCGAAGGTGATAGGGAAGTTCACCCATGAGCCGGGAACCATTCGACGAAGCTTGGAGCTTGAAGATGATCCTCAAATGGCGCCAAACCAGTAAGCTTGGGCAGTGAACTGCCGAATGCAGTGCAGTGGGCAGTGAAGATTTTTTGTTACCTAAAGCGTCGCTCAACCGATCGATGTGAGTATTCCGCGACTTTCTCGATTTGTATTCGCATTTGTTTCATGTTTATTATTCGATCCTATGGACCTAGAAACTCCAACAATGGTATCAGAGCGAGTAAAAGCATGAAATTTGACATAAGGTTAAAATTTGGGTAAAACTGTGTTTGAGCATGATTTGTGAAATTGGATGAATGAGTATGTTTAAATGTGTTTTTATTGAGGATTGATTTGATCAATTTGAAGAAATCTTGTTTGGAACAAATTTCCCCAATTTTTTTAGCTTGGCCGAAAATAATGCCCTTTGTGTTCTTGGTGAATTTTGATTTTTTGATTCATTGGATGAGTTAGGATCATTCAGGAATATGATTTAATGTCGATTGTGGATTTAATCGGATTGAAACCGAATCGGACATAATTTTCCCTTCCAAAGCCGATAACTATAAGCATGATTTGGGTTTGATTTTGATTAATTTGTGTTGGACACTAATTGATGTAGATGAGCATGATTAATTAGCCTAATTTGTGTTTTGGAAATATTGATTTGAGTGATTAATTATGTTAATGCACTTTGGTTTAATTAAATGGGAAATTTGGAATTTTTGTGTTTAATTAAATGGGCTTGAAATTGTATTTGGGCTTAAATGTTGTTATTGGGCTTAATGGGCTTTGTTGTACAAAGTTGGGTTAAGGCAAATTGGATTGGATCCAATTGGGCCCAAAACCGCCTCCATAAAGCCCAAATACAACAAATGGACTTTTAAAGTTTAATTGGGCCTAATGGGCCAAGATTGATTTCTAGGCTTATGGGGTAACTCCCGGATTGGATTTTGGTTATTCGGTTTGACCCGAGTTGACCAAAAGTCCACGCCTTAAGAAATTAATTAAAAGCCCATTGGACTTTAATTAAATTAACGTTGGACGTTAATCGGGCTTTGAGACCCGTAGCGATTAAATTTGGAATTTAAACCGTAAAAGGTTTATTATTAAAGTGTGTTATTTAATTTAAAATTTAATAATGAATTATAATTAAATGCATGTTAAATTGGATTTAATTATGTAGTTTAATTTAATTCAAGAATTCGTACTTTAAGTACTTATTCGCAAAAACGAGTTTGACTCAAGCAAAATCAAATCGTTGTTTGAACATTGGATGGTCACTAATTATCAGATTAATTAATTTATTAGATTTATTGATAACATGCTTGTGTGAATACATGGTTGCGATGCATGAATAATGTATATCAGATGGATATTAGATGGGTGGGACAATTTTAGAAATTGTGTAATAAATTTGATTTATTAATTGGACTTGCGTGTCCAGCCTTATCACCTCTTATTCTTTGTATTCTCTTCTCACCTATTCCCCTCAATGCAAATGAGGTTTCTTTAGAAGTGTAGTGTAACAGGTAGAAGAAATATTTTTGCTAGCGGGAGAGAATCTTGAGGGGATCTGGGATTAATTGCGGAGATATTTTATCTGGGATAAAATATCATTTAAAAGAGAGATAACGATTAATTTGGAATTAATCGATAAATTAATATATTTGATATATTAAACGAAATTGGATTTCGAAGCGAAATTAAAATTAGATTTTAATTCGGGGGAATGAATTAATTTAGAATTAATTCGTTAGCGACGTGAATAGGAATTATGCTTGGAATGATTATTTAATTAAATTAGATTTAATAACGACGCAACGGAAAGTTCGTTAATTTAGAATTAGCGAACCCGAGCCCGAGATTATTTGCGAGCGCATTCGCATTTCGAATTGGAGTGCGGCATATCAAGCGTCAAATCGCTAGTCGCATCTAGCGTCACATCATTCGTCAATCAAGTGATGGATGTCAATCACTTTGAGTGATTGATGCCAGTCACTATTCATTGATTGATGGGAGTGATGTGTGAGTTGATGGAAGCTTTAAAGGCTTGACTTTTGGAAAGAGAAAATGTGTAATTAATTTTGGAAAATTAATTTTGTGTATTTGATACACTTTCCTCCACAAACCAAACAACTCTTCCTCTCTCCAATTTCTCTCCTCATTAACGCCTATGGAGGGCTGAAATTGTTCACTGGTTTCTCACAAAAACCGTGAGCAAGGGAAGCAAGTGTGATGAGATTTGTGGCAAATTTCAAGCGAGCTAGCAATCCGAGAGACATGCGAAGGTGATAGGTGTAGGCATTGAATTTTCGCATGTGAAACCCGATGATGAGTCTCAGTTGGAGGCATTACCTTTTTAGCTAAGGATATTGCGGGAAACGGAGGTCGGAAGGGGAAATTCAGAATAAGTACGTCATCAAGTTCATTTCACAAGTTCACTGTCTTCGTTAGTTCTGTGTTCGTTACTTCGTTCGAACGTCAGACAGATTGCGGACATTCGTGTAGCGTTAGAATGGGCGTTCGAACAGAGTCGGTATTTCTGGTTTTGCTGCTAGCCTCGCACCCCAGCCCAATTAGCCCCCCAAAGCCCATAAAACACATCCCAATTAATAAAACACATTTAAAACACATGGGAAATTAAATTAAATATTAAATAAAATAATTAAACTATTTACCAATTAATAAAACATAAAATATAATCATACCTAAAAGATAAATCAAATAATATTATATACCAAACTTAACAAATATCATGCCTAATTAAAATCAATCATAACAAATTAAATATTTTGCATTCCTAATCTAGCCAAGATTTGTCCACCCTCAATCTAATCCTTTCCTTGTTGAATACCAAATCAAATCCTCATTTTAATGCCAAAATCCCTTCATTGTGAGACAAGGTGAAGCCCTAGCCTTTCTCTATATAAACCACACCTCTCCAAGGCATTCAGGACTCCTAGTGGACGCCCATCACAAGAAATAAAGAAGCAAAGAATTTCCAACCCCCTCTCAAAGCTCTCCATTCACACCAATCACAAGAATAAGTAACAAAATATTCTTTTCATCTCCCCCACTCCATAGCCGAACACATCACCTTCCTTAACCGAAAATAACAAGCATTTATATCTTCCTAAAGCCACCGAAACCAGCACTATACAGCAGCCCTCCATCATCGAAAATTACAAACAAAAACCGAACTGCAGTGAACACAAACTGCACTATTTTACACGCCCAAACAGCAGTAATTTAACCCCTAAAACAGCAGCAAAATACACTTAAAACATTCCCTAAAAACCTTAAAAGTAGTAACATAAAAAACTGCATTCATAATCCTTAAAATAATCACACAAGATTGCACTAAAAACCCATAGAAAAAACTCGGAACAGTCCGTGGAAACGTCAAAACAGTTGACCGGAACAGTGAGCAGCAAAACAGAGGCCGAACAGTAGCAGAACGGAGTTCGAACAGGAAGCAAAACAGCAAAACAGTGAGCTAGGATGCTAAACCAGTAAACCGGAGAAGTTGAGGAGATGTACCCTTCCGACATCCGTGAAACACAATCCTGAAAGTTGGCGAAAAGGTTAGACCTGAGGGTATTTTCCACACTCGTTTTCTGTTTTATTATTTATTGAATATTGCTTGCATGATTGTGATGTTGAAATGTATGTTGTGGCCCTTGAGTAGATAAATATGCATGAATTATGAGATGTTGTATGTTGTGGCTTTGGAATAAAATGAGAGATGTGTCAACTCTCGCAGTATATCGGATGGAAACCCGGACATAAATTTCATAGCCGATTCCGAATGGACGGTAGTATGATCTGTACTCAGGACACAACTCCAAGTACCGTTTGAGTAAACGGAACCCTTTTTTGTTTTGTGTTGCTTTGGTTTAATTATTTTTCGTCACTTGAATTCTGTATGTTGCTTATTTATGTATGATTCAATCGAGCGCATGGGCTTAGTAACTGGAATGAAAGATTCCCTATTGGGAGGGGTTAAAGCCCTTTATCACGATGTTTTTCCGCGCCGATTGATGTGTGTTCGGTTGAATGCAAGATACGTTTAATCAGACATACTGCGTTTGATATTATTGTTTTTAATTCTTTGTATGCATGATTCAATCGAGCGCATTGGCTTAGTAAGTGCAATGTAAGATCCCCTATGGGGAGGGGTTAAAGCCCTTTACCACGATGCTTTGCCGGGCCGGTTGATGTGTGTTCGGTTGAATGAAGATACGTTTAATCGGACATACTGAGCTTGACATTGTTGTCTTTATTCTTTGTGTTGCATGCATCAGGTCTGGTTCCGTTCGAACGCGTTCTCGAACGCTACACGAATGCGAACCTTCTGTTTACCATTCGAACACATTCTCGAACGCTACGCGAACGCACACGCACTTTCTTAGTCTCTTCATGCATCAGGTCTGGTTCTGTTCGAACACGTTCTCGAACGTTATACGAATGCGAACCTTCTGTTTAACGTTCGAACGCGTTCTCGAACGCTACGCGAACGCACACGCACTTTCTTAGTCTTATCTTGCATCAGGTCTGGTTTCGTTCGAACGCGTTCTCGAACGCTATACGAACGCGAACCTTCTGTTTACCGTTCGAACACGTTTTCAAACGCTACGCGAATGCGCACCCACAGAACTGAGTCCTTTTCATCAGATTTCATACATAGTTTTCCTAGTAGCTATCCCCACATGTATGAATACAACGTGTTTAATGTATTACAATCCATACCTATGTCATGATAACATTTGAGTATAATTTCTTGTGGTATATCGGATGGAAACCCAGACATAAATTCCGTAGCCGATTCCGAATGGACGGTAGTACGGTCTGTACTTGGGATACAATTCCACGTACCACTTGAGAAGGTACTCACATGTGTGCTTGTGTGGTTAGTATGTGTGCTTGTGTATTCTTGAATATAATATGCCAGTGAAGTTATATGTTTGTCGCTCCTTTGATGTATTTTCAAGCATGCAATCTTAGATGTGAAATATATGTAAACTTAGGTGTAAGTTTTATTTTGTACATGTGAATTTAGAAGCATGATACTCTTGGAAATAAGTGCTATTTAAGCCTGATTAAATTATTACATAAATCCTTTAATTACAAGTGGCATAAGTAAGGGACCATTCCGAACCCAATGGTTTGAGGTCTTCCCTTGCGAGGGGTGAGTGTGGCCTTAAATCTCATTTTCCCGGTTCACACCGGGTGGCGACTCCATTGTTCTCCGATTTAGTCCCCCGTGGCTACTCCATACTCCCGACCGGGCCGCGAGCCCAGGACAACATGCGTCGTCCAGTTTCTGTGTCCCACAGTCTGGCGACTCCACTGGGGATAGAGAATCGGCCCCGAATATTGTCTTGTAATGTTTGGATTTATGTTTTAATTGACCGTGTCTATAGTGGATAAAATAGGGGTTTAATCAAAGGCATTTTAAGGTTAGGTAATTGTTTGGTGTCTTCCTTTATTTACTACCTTTCTAGAAGGAAAAGCTGTGAAGGCACCTATATGGCCATCTACTCGTAGCCTATTGTGATGGACTAATTTGGAGGACTCGTTGTTTATTCCTGACACCAAGCGATAAGAGCCTAAGAGGCTTGGGTATTTAAGTGAGCCTCGCTCCACCTTCCCTCTGGGGAATCTACAACGGAAATCCATTTGACAGTCCGTCACACACCATAGCTCATTGGCACGTACCTTAGTGTATAAAAAAGGGTGCGCTCACTTGTTTGCTCGAACCCTTGATTGGGGAGACCTAGTTGTGGGCCATCCTTCGCCGACGAGAGCCTTTGTCTATACTCCTACGAACCCACCCATAGACCGGGTTTGTATGGTTAAAGTAACAATTATTTCCTTGAGTATGTGCTAGTGGACCATCCTCATTTGGATGCAGTTGGACCATTGTCAGAAATGCGGACTTGCTGGGCCATTTAAACTGGGGCGAGTTCGTACCTTATGACCATTGGGCCCAAAGCTTCTGAAATGTTGATGGGCCATTTCGTAGAAATTATTACTTTATGTTTGCATTATCTTTTATGCTTGTGTGTGGGAACATCATCGTTTGAATCCATTTGGACCATTTGTCCTGAGATATTGGCTTGTTGGGCCATTTAAACTGGGACAAGAACGTATTTTATGACTGTTGGGCCAAAGGCTTCTAAGTGTTGATGGGCCACTTTGTGCTTGTGTTTGGAATGTTACCATTTGGATTTAGTCGGGCTCTTTGTCATGAGATGTGAACTCATTGGGCCATTTAAACTGGGATGAGTTCACTACTATAACAATTAGCCCGAAAGCTTCTAAAATGATAATGGTCCGATTTGTTTGAAAATTTTAATTTTAATTCAGTATGTGAATATGTTACCTGCATCTCATGCACCTCATGCATATATCATGTTAACACCCTCTATGTCTCAAAAAGACATCATAGATACCGTTTGGGTTAGAGAAGGGACAAGGCTCATTAAAAGAACAGTAACAGTCATGAGTGAATCTGGTAATGAGGTATCCCGTATGGATCAGTTAGAGAATAGTCTCGCCAAGGTCACTGAACAGTTGCAAGCTTTGACTACTGCTGTGGCTAGTATGGCTGTGCCCCGTGCTGGGTGAATTTCTGAGAATGTGAGACGTGAGGAGCCTCCGAATGGGTTGGGGGATGATATCCCCACTTTTGATGATGATATGGTAGAGTATGCAGCAGACAGAGTATCTAGGTCTCAAGCAGAGTTACAGAAACTTCGGGATTAGGTTGAGTCGGTTACCCGCAAGATGAGGGGTAAGAATGAGGATTTGCTGGATTATGACACACTGACTTTCGAGGAACAGTTGCCGGCACAGTTCAAGATGCCGGATATGGCTAAGTTTAACGGGAATGGGGATCCAAGGGTGCATCTCCGACAGTTTGTATCAGTCATGAGTTCAGTTGGCCTGTCTCAGCGCCAAGTGCGGAAAATGTTTGGAATGTCGCTTGAGGGAGCTCCCGTGGTGTGGTACCACAGTTTGGAGAAGAAAGTGAAGGAAGATTGGAGGGAGTTGGCGGATGCCTTCTGTAGACAATAGAACTTGACGACTCTGTTCTAGACTCGGGCCTAGTTGGGAGTATGAAATAACATGGAGTCACCACCCGGTGTGAACCGGGACAAAGATTTAAGGCCGCACTCACCCCTCGCAAGGGAAGACCTCAAACCGTTGGGTTCGGAATGGTCCCTTACTTATGTCACTTGTGATGATATGATTTGTGCAATAAACTAACCGAATCTATTCAACATTCATGCTCAAGGGTACTTAGATCTAACATGCTTTCATCCAAATAACTCCACGCAATGTAACACAACGAGCATATTGAACCATTAAACTGAAATAAACGAATAACTAATTAAACATCATGCATAAAGAATGAAGAAACAACATGCCTAAATAACACAATCATGCTTTGAAAATTAAATAACAAAACTAAATGGAATCATGCTTAAAATAATAAATAAATGGCCTAGAACTATGACATGCTCAAATACAAATTTGGATGAGACGAGATACGTGTATCTTAAGTGGTACATGGCGTTGTATCCCGAGTGCAGACCATACTATCGTCCATTCGGAATAGGCTACAGAATTTACGTCCGGGTTTCCATCCGATATACCACAAAAGGGAACACATATCCCGCTCATCCAACAATCACATCATGCTTCAAACGACTCTCATGCAATAATATTTTAAAATAAATAAAATAAAACGAAAGAAGATAAGTAAAAAGGTGCCCTCAGGTCTAACCTCTTTTGTCGTTCCTCGAAAGCGCGTTACACGGCCGTCGGAATGATTGATACTCCGCAACTTTTCTGGTTCACTAATCCAACGATTTTCCTCGCGGTTTCACTGCTCGAGTTGTTGTTTTCACTCCGTTTCTCTACTGTTTTAAGGGTATTTTCTGGTTACTGTTTCAGGTCTATTAGGCTACTGTTTTGAGGATTATTTGGACTGGTTTGGGGGGCAGTTTTCGAAGGGTTTCGGGGGCAGTTTTCGTTACTATTTGTGGTAGGTTTTGGGGACTGATTTGGGCGTGCAGAGAGGGGTTTTATGCGGCAGTTTGTGAGGCAATTCAGGGACAATTTATGGTGTGTTATACGGCAGTTTGTGTGCAAGGGTTTTGCGGCAGTTTGGCTAGTGGCGTTTTGGTGCGTGAGGGGGTTCTTGATGTAAAAGGGGCGTGAGAGTGTGTGGTTGAAAGGAGGCTGTGTGGATTGTGAACGTGGCTGAAGGTGCAGGTCAGTGAGGGCGAGCTGGGCGTAAGGCTTGTAGGCGTGATGGGCCAGGTGCTGAAGGAGTTTGATGCGCTGTTTCTTTGAGTGCGTGAGGGGCTACTGAGGTTGGCAGGTGGCACTAAGGGCGTGAGCTGGGTGTGAAGGTGTCAAGTGGCGCTGGATGGGTCTTGGCTTTGCGTGAGGCTAGGGTTAGTGGCTGGTTTGAGTTTGTGGTTTGTGAGAAGGGCCTTGATGCGCTGTGCTTGGGGGAACTGGTCACGTGCGTGGCAAAGTGCAAGGTGGCAAGGGCGTTGTGGTGAATGGCTTAATGGCAGGGGTAGAGTCTGTGAAGCTTGGTCGGCTGCGTGAAGGTGAGGTCAAGGGTGTGGCCTTTGTTTATGTACGTGTGACTGTTCCGAGAAGGGTGTTTAGGCTTTTTAGGTTTATTTGTGATTTTGTAAGAATGAGCCTGCCAGCCAGGGTTTGGATGTGTGGGTTAAGGGTTCTTTTTATAGGCTAAGGGAGGGGATTTACCTTGTTGGGGAAGGAATTGTTGGTTTCTATAATATGTCCCAAGGAAAGATTAAGCATTTGAAATACAATAAATGAATATATATTTAACTTTGAAGTATCGCGGAATCATACTTACAATGCTTTGTTGATGAAGAAAATCAAACCAAAATGGAAGCTCCAAGTGTTGATTGATTCGGCCAAGAGGAGAAGAAGGTGGAAAGCTCCAAGCTTTGTGAATTCCTTGCTCTATGATGGTTTCCCTATCACCTCTTTTGATCCCTTGAAGGTGCTAGCCTTGCATGTGAGAAGATGTTTCAAACAACCACACTATCTTCAAGCTTTTTGGCAACCAAAATGAAGAAGATGAAGACCCAAAAACTGTTTCAGGTTTTGGCCATAAGTGAGAGAGAAGAGAGTTTTTGTTCTTTTTTTTTTGATTTTTGATACCAAAAATCAATTTATATTTATGCCATAATATTTATTAAATAATAATAAATCTATGACACAAACCATGCAAAGGCTTAGAGTGTCAAACACTCAAATTCCATGCATAACAATTGAGTGTATTATACACTATCACCATGCAATGCATTATCAATAAAATAATACATATAATGACATGTGTCATGTGGGCCCCACACGTTTCCAAATGAAAGTGGGCCCACGTGCACTCACGCGTTCGGGTTCGATATTTCCGAAATACCGAACTTGCGTCGCGACGTTAATTAAATCGAATTTAAATAAATAATCGCACCTAGCGAAATTATTATTTACGTCGCTAACGAATTAATTCTAAATTAATTCGTATGCCCGAATTAAAATCTAATTTTAATTTCGCGTCGAAATCGAATTTCAATTATTATATCGAATATAATAATTTTACTGATTAATTCCAAATTAATCGTTCTCTCTCTCTACATAAGGCACTTTATCCGAGATAAAGTTTCTCCGCAATTAATCCAAGATTAATTAAGTTCGAATCAAATATCATAGGTGAATCTTCAGGAAGCGACCCAAGAGATCTCCGGATATGTTGGCAGTAAATACGGTCGTCGGATAATCCGAACACGCACGTACCTCGTACTACGTTCTTACCGATTCACAAGACAAGGTTGGCTTCTAGCAAAGCGCCATGCCTACCCAATTCTCCAGAAATATTCTTATAGGAATATAAGATCTATATCAAGCGTAGTATACCGTAGTATTGCGTACATCGATCCAGTATCGGATGATCACATGCTAGGCCTGGGGCTGGAGATGTGTCTGCCCCGTACGAAACATATATCGGACATCAAGCAACTAGTCTCTTTAAATCGGACAATCCTGACCTAGTCATATTGTCCCGACGGTTGCAACCTTTTATAGAGTACTAGTTCTGTGTCCTGCGTGATCATCACCTCCATATGTCTGAAGCGATACTTCCATCTTGACATCACATCCAGTACACTACGATTCTCGATAAACCCAGAAGAGGTGTACACAGAACCGGTTAAGGTCCCCAACCACCAAAACCAAAGTTTACCGATTGTCGCAAGTACTAGCGATGTAAGTCTCAGGTTAAGACCATATACACCTACCCTGATGCGGCCTCCCATAGACACCTAGACATACTACCAATGGGATTCCGCGGGGTCTATCCAGAGCGAAGCTGTTTTCCGTACCATCGGTAAAACACAACCTCCTATCGCACTTGCATAAGTATCCAATACTTAAATATATGAGAACTATGCCGTTGTGCCCTCACAACGTGCACAAGCGCAATACTAGTCTATTCCGCATTATCGATGTCCAGTCTCGATAATACTACGGCTAGGGATATTTAATGATTAAACCTTTATGGATTGATACTGTCTCATATCATCTCAATCCAGTACTAATCATATGGACTTTCGCCATTTATATATCAAAGTAAATAATATTACAAAATGGCAAAAGGCAATTTCATTATTACATAGTTAATTTTGTACAATAATACAATATCATTTACAAACAGTGACGCTATGGGACACAATGTCTAACAGGAATATGATTTGTGTATTAATTGGGGATATCTTTTAATTTAGTATGTGATAAGGAAATCTTTTAATTTGGGGAAATGATTTATGTATTTTAGGAAATGGATTTAATTTAATTTAGGAAGGTGATTTAATTTGTGTCATGTGTTTTAATTTAATTTTAATTTGTTTTAATTTAATTTGTGACATGTATTTTAAATGTTTTAATTATTTAATTTGTGAGATGTGTTTTAAATATTTTAATTATTTTTGGATGTGATTTAATGGGTTTGGTGTGTTTTAAAACAGAGGTCCAACAAGTGAACCCGAAGCGAAACAAGCGAGTTAAATCTGACAAAATGCTAATTTCCAACTTTACCCTTCCAACGTCTGTTTCCCGCGGCTTTCTCAACTAAAGAGGTAGTGTCTCCATCCGAGACTCATCATCAGGCTGATATGCAAAAACGTAATGCCTACACCTTCCTGAAGCAGTATGTCACTGACCTAGAGATCCATCTGTCACTCCGTGATCTGGAGAATGTTAAGTAGAAAGCGGAGGAGAGTTTTAAGGAGTATGTGGACCGGTGGAGGGGTCAGTTGTTGAAGATGCAGACTAGGCCCTCGGAGAAGGACCAGATTAAAATGATTATCAAGGGCACCAGACCTTCCATTTACAGCAAGTTGAGGAGGATGACCTCCATGATTACAGACTTTCGGCAGTTGAGGGAGATTGTCATGGACATTGAAGACGAAGAGGCGGAAAACATAAAATTCTATGGTCTGAACAGGAGGTCCGTTGGGGGAACATCGGGAACAAAGCCCGTTTCTGCTGAGATTGCCGCTATCCGGAACCGGCGGTTTTCCAACTTGGGAAGACCCCTGTCAAAGGTGCTAGAGAAATTGAAGAGGCAAGGGCTCTTAAAACCCTTGGAAGCCAAACCATTACCCAATCCCCTACCATCACATTATAACCTAAGCCTTTACTGTCACTTTCACCAACAAAAGGGCCATGACACTGACAATTGTGCCCGACTCCGCCATGAAATCCAAGACCTGATAGACTCCAAGAAAATACCTGACCCAGAAACAGAACAGCCTGACACACACAGAAACCCCTTACCCAATTACCGTGTCGTACCACCACCAGCCTACATGATCAATTCTGGCCTCCCAGAAGACCTTGTCCTAAAATCCTTTCACCCTCTAGCCTTTTGCCTTGGAATCTGGGATAATACTAGAGAAGATGAAACTGAGTAGGGAAAAAAACTTTTGGCTTGATTTCTCTAGCAGTGACGAGGAAGAAGTAAGGGGAATGACGCGCAGTGGCCGTTTTTACAATGATATGGGTAAGGAAGTTTTGACGGATGGTAGAGAAGTGGTTGAGACTGCAGAAAACACTGAGGGGGATATAGTGCTGAGGCAATTGAGGAAGACTAGAGCACAAGTGAGTATCTGGGAACTATTATGTGCATCTCGGGAGCATAGGCAGGCTATGGTTGAAGCCTTGAGCAAGATTGTAGTACCGGAAGACACCAACCCTGCAATGTTTGGTGGGTCAGTTCAGAACGAAGCTTTGCATATATCTTTTTCTGAGGATGAACTCCCAGCAGAGGAGAGAAATCATAACAGGCCTCTATTTATCAGGGCCGAGGTGATGGGCAAGAGAACTTCATGTGTGATGGTGGATGACGGTTCGTCCATCAATGTGTGCCCGCTTAAAATTCTGGCCAGATTGGGTATGAAAGCAACAGACTTGGACCCCTCCAGTGGACTATTAAGGCTTATGATGACAGTAAAAGGGGAGTTGAGGGTACCTTTGTGGCTGTGGGTCAGGTAGGACCGATTGAAGATGAGGTTGAGTTCACGGTACTGGACATCCCGGCTACTGTCACCTTATTGTTGGGAAGGCCTTGGTTTCACAAACTTGGGGGCGTGCCTTCCACTTTGCATCAGATGATCAAGTTCCCGTATGAGGGAGAAGTTGTTACCATCCGGGCTGAGTTAGATAATGCCGTGACTGCCTTGGAGATATAACCTTTCCCGAGTTTTCAGGTGTCAGCTACTTTTGAGGAGTGGGTGGATCCTAAGGTGGCTAGGATTATGGAGAAAATGAAGTTTGAGCCGGGTAAGGGTTCAAGATTACCAGTTTTCAGAGGACAGACTACTCGGAAGGGTTTGGGGTACAAGTCTGATGAAGAAAAGCCAAAGGTCAAGAAAAAGGGCCTGAAACTGATGGAATGTTTTGTGAAAGCTTCAGGATATCAATGGGAGCCTGAACCTGTGGAAGTTAATGGAATTGTGGTACCTGGATTTGAGATCTTCCAGGATATGTTGGGTAAGAAGTTGATAGTTGAAGAAATTGTGGAGAAAGTAGAAGAGAATTGGGAGGAAGAACTGATGAAGTTGGAGAGCCTAACTCTGGGAGAGGACGAAAAGCCTGAGGAAGACCTGATTGGAGAGGAAGAAGTGTCTATAGATGATGAAGACATTTACCTTCATGATTTGTTTGAATGTACTTCCGCATTATCCAATAATAAAGACATCTCTTTTGCTTACTTGCCTGAGTCATTTCCATTTACACTGAACGAATCAAGCATATTTGACATCAGTTCAGCAAGAACTATTGCATTTAACTTGGGTACACTTGAGAACCCCAAGGAAATTCTGATTTCAAGTGAAGTAACCTCCGAAGAGAGGGAGAAACTAGAAGAAGTGTTGCTCAGACATGCCAAAGTGTTTGCTTGGTCCTATGAGGACATGTCTGGGGTAGACAGAAACATTGCCCAGCACACAATACCAACTTATCCAAATATGAGGCCAATAAAACAGAAACTCCGACGGATGAGACCAGAATGGGCTGAGAAAGTCAGAGAGGAAGTTAAGAAACAGATAGACGTGGGGTTCCTGGAAGTAGTAAAGTATCCTGAATGATTGGCTAACATAGTACCGGTGCCGAAGAAAGATGGGAAGGTCAGAATGTGTGTAGACTACAGAGATCTCAACAAGGCTTGTCCGAAAGATGATTTTCCTCTGCCGCATATAGATGTTCTGGTTGATAGTGCGGCTTTATCTGCTATATATTCATTTGCAGATGGATTTTCAGGTTACAATCAGGTTCTCATGGCTGAGGAAGACAAACATAAGA
>SKCR01037420.1:0-68323 GCA_019454045.1 Zanthoxylum bungeanum
ATATTAGATTCAGCAATTCTAATTAGTTAATATTCTTATGTGATGATGACTATATAGATATATCAATTAAAAAATAACATGAAATATATTAGACAATACCTTTTTTTAAAATATTTGGAAATTCCACCGCCAAATTATATCTTCCGGACTTAAGGGGAGCATGTAAAACCTCTGATTGTCTCAGACTCTTATAAGAAACTGTTGATGGATTGGTGTCATTAAACAGAAACTAACATGCTTTAAAACAATCAAACATAGAACGCAAAAACAAATCTACATTATCATTCCAATAAACAATATAAAAACTAAACTTTGAGAATGAAGAAAAACCTAAAACAGTGATGAAACTTGTGATCTGAGTCGAGATAAATCTATGTCCTTAAGAACTTATCAGCCATGTCTCGGTGCTCTACGGGTTTTGTGGCTAATGTTCTCCCAGGATAACCCAGATTCCTCTTGTTCAATGAGCACTCCTTAATAAGATCTCAAACTTGGAAATGGAGAGAACTCTCTCTTTGACTCAAAAATGAAATTATGAGACTCAAGACTTTTTTTCAGTTCTGGATTCCTAGAATGAACCTCCAAAACCCTTTAAATAGTCATGGAAGGGTGCCTTAAGGGCACCCTTTGGTTTGGGTGTAACCCTCCTAAGGGTTATACCCCTTCCATGCACCATTTGGAGCCCAATGAGTGTTCTTCTAAATTGGAGGACATGTCCCATTGGGTACCATCCAAATGACATGTCCGTCCTCCATCCAAACACAATAATTTAGAGAATTTACTACAATCCCCCACAATTCTCTAAATATACATGCAGACACTTGAGAGAGTTTCCGTGAACTAAAGCTGCATCGAAATATGTATCTTTCGCCTTGAACCTTTCCTAGTGAATGACAATCGGATTTACTTGGCAAACTAGTGACCCATAGTCTTGAATTGTTCCGTCGTTGGTGTAAACCAAGACAATTGCCAACACACAGCTTTACTTCGACCATTTCCCATTTTACGGTTGTGTTCATTTCGGCCCTGAACAGCAGTCCTGGATTCATCAAGCACTTTAGGGAAATCAGCTTGTAAAATCCCATGGAAGCGACCTCAATTCTTACTTGAAATAGGTGATCTACTATGAAGAGGTAATCTGCCTTTACCCACATTAGGACTCATCTCCTAATATAGTGATCATTAAAAGCCTCAGCTTATCTTAACCTTGACAGACAGCACTTGGCGTCATTATCGGAATGGGAAAGAGTACAAAACTCTTCAGTGTTTATTTTGAATTGCACAAAGTTTCAGTTGTCCCTTTTGAACCTAGATCTTGGGATCTCCAGTCAGCTAGATTGGTTTCCACAATGACAATTCTTAATTTATAGGCTTCAAGCTCATTCCCCTCGATGACTTCTCAACTTGCTCTCTAGGTAAACCTTTAGTTAGTGGATCCGCTAGGTTTTCCTTCGACTTAACATAATCGATCGATATTATGCCACTTGAGAGTAGTTGACGTATGGTATTATGTCTCTGACATATGTGTCGAGACTTACCATTATAAATTATATTTTGGGCTCTCCCAATAGTCGATTGGCTATCACAATGTATGTTTATCGCTGGCACTGGTTTGGGCCAACTAGGAATATCCTCCAGGAAGTTTCTAAGCCATTCTGCTTCTTCCGATGTTTTGTCTAATGCTATGAACTCTGATTCCATAGTAGACCGGGCAATACATGTTTGCCTCGAGGATTTCCATAACACGGCTGCATTACCAAGTGTGAAAATAAATCCACTCGTAGATTTGGAATCCACTGTATCAGATATCTAGTTAGCATCGTTGTATCCCTCTAGAACAGTAGGATATCACTCGTAATGTAGCCCATATTTTGAAGTTTCTCTCAGATACCTCAAAACTCTTACTATAGCTTTCCAGTGGTTATGTCTTGGATTACTTGTATATCTTCTAAGTCTGTTCACAGCTTGAATGATATCAGGTCGTGTGCAATTCGTGAGATACATCAGACTTCCGATGATTCTCGAATACTCTAATTGTGATACGCTTGAGCCAGTATTCTTTGATAGATGAAGAGTTAGGTTAGCTACTCCCAAATCTTTCATATCAAATTTGTTGGATAACACTTTCTTGGTAGACTGAATCAGTTCATGATTACTACCAATTATCAGCATATCGTCTACTTAGAGACACACAATGACATATCTTTTTTTGAGTTGATTTGGTGTACACATACTTATCACACTCATTGGTTTTGAACCCACTTGACAACATCATTTTATCAAATTTCTCATGCCATTGTTTAGGTGCTTGTTTTAATCCGTACAAGGATTTTACAAGTTTGCACACCTTCTGTTCTTGTCCAGGAATATTAAACCCTTTTGGTTGTTCCATGTAAATTTCTTCATCAAATTCACCATTCAGGAATACCATATTTACATCCATTTGATGTATTTCAAGACCAAATATAGCTACTATGGCTATGAGCATTCTTATCGATGTGATACGAGTCACTGGTGAATATGTGTCAAAGTAATCAAGGTATTCCTTTTGTCTATAACTTTTTATGACAAATCTTGCCTTGTACTTATCTATTGATCCATCCGGTTTCATCTTCCGTTTACATATTCATTTGTAGCCCAGTGGCTAACAACCTGGAGGAAGATCAACCAACTCCCAAGTATGGTTTTATAGGATTGAATCAATCTCACTGTTAATAGTCTCTTTCCACAAAGGTGCCTCCGGCAAAGACATTGCTTTCTCATAGCTTCGAGGCTCATTTTCTAACAAGTATGTCAGAAAATCGGGTCCAAATAACTGAGATGTTCTAGCTCTTTTGCTACGTCTAGGTTCATTTACCTCAACATTTCCACGTTGATCTGACTCTTAGTCAACCTGATCACTGTCCTTGACAGTATCAATAGTTCTTTTGAGAAACTCTCTTCTTTGTCTTTCCTTACAAGGAAATGTCTCTTCAAAATGTCACATTCCTTGACTCAATTATCATCTTCAGATTGATGTCAGGAATCTCAGACTTGTGTACCAAGAATCGATATGCACTAATATTGCGAGCATATCTGATGAATATACAATCAACAGTTTTGGGTCATATTCTAACCTTCTTAGGTTTAGGAACCATTACTTTGGCAAGACACCCCCACAATTTCAGATATTTGTAGGAAGGTACATAACATTTCCACAACTCATATGGTGTCTTG
Organism: Zanthoxylum bungeanum; assembly: GCA_019454045.1. Lineage (NCBI taxonomy): Eukaryota > Viridiplantae > Streptophyta > Magnoliopsida > Sapindales > Rutaceae > Zanthoxylum > Zanthoxylum bungeanum. The sequence goes on from SKCR01037420.1 coordinate 3,217, forward strand.
TCCAATCTTCTGTGAGGTAGCTTGTTCAGAACATAGTTGGCGGAAAGCAAGGCTTCCCCCCCACAAGTTCTGAGGTAAACCAGAACTTGTCAACATGGCTTTCATCATTCCCTTCAATGTTCGGTTTTTACGCTCAACAATCCCATTTTTTTAGGTGAATAGGGAGCAGTGGTTTCGTGAATAATTCCATGAATCAGAACAATATTCACTGAATGGTGACACATATTCACCACCTATATCACTCTTGATTCTCTTGATTTTATTGCCAAGTTGATTTACAACTTCGTTTTTTATAGTGTAGAAAGCTCTCAATAGCTTCATTTTTGCTCCTCAGCAGATACACATAACAGAATTTTATGATATCATCGATAAAAGTGACAAAGTACTTTTTACCGTCTCTTGTTTGCACAATATTCATATCACACACATCAGTGTGTACAAGTTCCAAGGGTTCAGAACTTCATTCTATGATGCTCTATGTATTTTTGCCTCAACACATGCCTCACACTTATGTTGGCTATCAATTACAAATTTAGGTGTAAGGTCCATGTTAATTAATTTACACATTATATCATAATTAACATGTCCTAACCACTCATGCCATACATTTGTGACTCAATAATATAAGCGGAAGTTGTAGCTTTATTATTAGCACTGTGTCGATTGACAGTCATTACATTGCATTTGAAAAGGCCCTCAGTGAGGTATCATTTTCCTACATAGACATCTTTTTGGTCAATACAAACTTGTCATAAAAAAATACAAGCTTAAAGCCATTCTTGCTAAGGAGAGAACCTAAGACCAAGTTCTTCTGAATATTTGGAACATGCAAAACATTCTTCAATGTAAGCTCCGTTCCGGATGTCATCTTCAGAACCGATGTTCCTTGTCCAACCACTCTAGAGGTAGACGAGTTTCCCATAGTCAGATAATCGCTACCATCGACCTTCTGATACGAGGAAAGCATCTTACTATCAGCACAGATATGACGAGTAGCCCTAGTGTCTACCCACCATTCTCTCGGATTCCCAACCAGGTTGGCTTCAGTTACCACTGCTGAGAGGTTCATTTCTGAAATCTCATCAGTTAACTGCTCATCTTCAGCGACATGGGCCTGATTTTTCTTGCCTTTGTCCTAAGACTTCTTGTTTCTGCAGTCTTTTGCCATGTGACCGTTTTTTTCTTGGGAAGAATTAGCTCCACTGTTCTTTCTCTTTTTTGCTACCCTTTACATCCTCGACGATCTATGCCTTAGACTTCATAGTCTTGTAGTTGGCCTTTTCGGACTTCATGTTGTCCTCTTTGATCCTCAATCGAACTCCAAGGTCTTCAAGGCTCATCTGCTTCTTTTCGTGTTTCAGATAGCTCCTAAAGTTCTTCCTTGATGGAGGCAACTTTTCAATTATGGTGGCAATTTGAAACGTCTCATAGAGTTTCATTCCTTCATCCAGTATTTCATGATTGATCAATTGCAGTTCACCCAACTGAGACATTACTATTCTAACCACTACAAATTTCTTTTGACCGGCATCCTTGGTTTTGTATTTCTTCTCGAGAGATTCCCAGAGAATCTTCGCAGAATACATGCCTTGGTACACATTATACAGGGTATTGTCAAGTCCACCCAAAAGGTAGTTCTTGCACAAGAAGTCGCCAGACGACCATGTCTCTTCTCGCAGTTGCTTGGCTGTTTTCGATTCACCCTCCAAATGATCCGGAGGATCTTTGAGGTACTTATCCAACTGCAGTATTGTCAGGTAGAACAACATTTTGCTCTGCCACTTCTTAAAGTTTGCCCCACCAAACATTTCCGATTTTTCTCTACGAGAGACTGGTACTGTGATGTTTCCGCTTGGAAAAATCAACAAGGGTCAATAAGTCACAAAAGATAAATTGTATAACGATCAACAAATGATCTTGTTCAAATGATATACCAAGTATCCACTCGTTGCTCTATTGGACAATAGTACCAATAAATACAAGTCCTTGAATTTCCGACTAAGGTTTCTTATGATAAGTAAATAAAAGGAATATTCCCAGAGGACGAGAGGGGTCCGGAGTAACCGCTTAAATCCCTAACCACTTAGGCTCTTATCGCCTTTTTGACAGAATATCCTTTAAATACTTTCTCAATAGAATCTCTTAGCAATTCAATACTCAGTATTTCACTTTTAAAATTTCACAATACAGTATTCGATATGTGTAGATATATGTGTGTGTGTCAATCAAGATTGGATGGAATTACTTGTGTATGATTACACTTTAAATTCTCACCCAAGTATGCCACATAATTAATTTTTTAATTTTGTCACTATGTGTATGCTTGTGATAATTGAACACCCTAATAATAACTTAAATCTATACTACTAAGATTATTGTGATTCAGTATATGATTTACTAAATTAATATTATGATTACTAAGTCTGTTCAGTTTATAAATAATTCCAGGACTAATTCGTTAGTGTCGCGTTCGTATCTATGTTCGAACGAGAATGTCCAGTGTGTGTACATTCGTGTTGCGTTCGAGAACACATTCGAACGAAGCGTTCCAGAGAGTTCACGTTTGTGTAGCGTTCGATAACGCGTTCGAACGGACTATTCCAGAGAGTTTACGTTTGTATTGTGTTTAATACGCGTTCGAACGATTTAAGTCAGAGGGCTTGTGTTCGATTTACGTTTGAATACGTATTCGAACGTTCTTAGGCAAAAAGGCTTGCGTTCGAAGTGCGTTTGAAGACGTGTTTGAACATTCTTACGAAATTTCAGATTTTAGCCTTTGCGTCCGTCGGGCGTTCGAACGCCCTGCGTATTTTTCATGCACATACTGTATTTTTTCCAGAAAATTTTCTTATCTTAGCATGCGAATTACTATCTAACAACACTAATTGCTAAGTTCTTAAGATTGTTGATGGATTGGTGTCATTAAACAGAAACTAACATGTTTTAAAACAATCAAACACAGAACGCAAAAATAAATCTACACTATCATGCCAATAAACAATATAAACCCTAAACTTTGAGAATGAAGAAAAACCTGAAACAGTGATGAAACTTGTGATCCAAGTCGAGATAAATCTATGTCCTTAAGAACTTATTAGCCTCGTCTCGGTGCTCTGCATGTTTTGTGGCTAATGTTCTCCCAGGATAACCCGGATTCATCTTGTTCAATGAGCACTCATTAACAAGATCTCGAACTTGGAAATGGAGGGAACTCTCTCTTTGACTCAAAAACGAAATTATGAGTCTCAAAACTTGTTTTCAGATCTGGATTCCTAGAATGAACCTCCAAAACCTTTTAAATAGTCATGGAAGGGTGCCTTAAAGGCACCCTTTGGTTTGGGGTGTAACCCTCCTAAGCGTTATACCTCTTCCATGCACCATTTGGAGCCCAAAGAGTGTTCTTCTAAATTGGAGGACATGTCTCATTGGGTACCATCCAAAGGACATATCTTTCTTCCATCCAAACACAATAATTTAGAGAATTTACTACAGAAACGCAACTTCATTTATTCGAACTCAGAACCTCAAGATGAAGTCATAATTAATTGAAAGGCAATTAGATAATTGCAAAAAAAAAATAATAATAATAATAATAGTAAACAAATAAACATAAACCCTTTCATCTTCCTATGTCGCCCCCATCATTAACAAATTAAGTTAATTTGTTAATGATAATTTTTTTATCAAATGATAATGTTTTATATCCATATATAAATAAAACTTGATGAGATAATAATTTATCTCTTAAATTATTATTCATAATTAATTATGATTTTATATTTCAATTTTAGGATAAAAATGAAGTTAATACGAAGTCCAGAGATCAAATTATAATAACTAGGGACTTATATGCTATTTATCAGGGACTTCGATGAAATCTACCAAATTTCGGGTGCGCGTGCGTGCGCTACACGCGCGGCGGGGCTTGCACGTGCGTGAAGCGCACTCGCTGACAACTTCTTAAAAAGCTGTTTTTTTTTTTAAGCAAAAGTAATAATTTGCTTATTTCAGCCAATATAATTTCAAGTATTCGGCTCCCAATTTCAGATAAAGAATTCTTATGTTTCAGTTTTTCAGAAATCTCAAAATTTAAAGATCTGATTTAATAATTAATCCGATAAATCTTATGTACTTAAAAATTGAATCAATTAATAATAATCATTAAGAGATCGATAAATCAAGATAAATATGGATTCAATAAAAAATTCATCACATATTTCATAATTTTATGAAAAATTCATTGATTATAAGATTGTATTCCTGCTATAATACCACATGTTAGGAAATATTTAGCAACATGATTTTTATCATAAGAGCTTAAAATACAAATTAAAGAATTATTCGGAGAATTCGGAGAACATACTTGATTTAGAATCCATAAATACAGCGGAAAAATTCTGACAAATCTATTAATAATTTGCAATAAGAAAATCATTATCTTCTCCTCATTTCTTGTTGGTGAAAAATTTACTATCTCTTTGTAATAAACTTATGTCTTTATTTTCTTAATGTCTTATGCTTTATGTTTCTCTCTCCTTCACTCTCGTCTCGTGAAGCTTGATCACTCTTGTCAAGCATATCATACTTTATATATGTATAAATGAGGGAGATATGAACCATGTCAATTGTCAAGGCATCACATCCCAAAATAATGTAACATCCTCCTTCTCTCTGAACACATTTAGTCTTGACAAGAAATCGTCGTGTGCTTTGAATGCTATTTGATCGTTTTTATCCTCGTGGTGCATTAGAAAATGAAATCTTGACTTCTCCTGTTACTTGATTGATTGCTACGACCCATATGCTCTAAATGCATCTGGTTTTTAGAACAAGCCGTCGTGTGCTTTGAATGCCATGGCTATGGGATTTTTTTAGGAAAATTGAGAATGAATGGATTTGTTGGGAAAGAATGGTGAATCTTTTTTTTTTTTTTTTTTTGGTTGGGTTTGATTTAATTTAGTGGGCATTTTGATTCATCTCTCATTGTAAATAGCATCTGAAGGAGAAGAGAAAATAATTTAAGGAATGTGATGCAGTATTATTTTAGAAGCAGATCAAGCAACAAATTGAAGAATCTGTGTAATTAATCTCATTTTCAATGAGTTATTAATTCTTAAATAATAGTATATAAATAATTTATCAAATATTGTTTTATTTTCATTTTTCGTCTTTTTCTGTGGATAAAATTATAATTTCACGTTTAAATAATATGTAAGGATAATTTAATTTTTTCACACAAAATCAATAACGGAATTAGTGTCTATTACCATTAAAACGTAAACTGATACAATTTTGACAATTTAAGTAATGTGCTCAATTACTCGTTCAATTGGAATTTGAATTTCGGTGAACAAACGTTTAAGGATTTAAGCCATTCAATCATGCATGGTAGTTTTGTAGTAGTATGAGAAATTAAATAGAGAAATATAAAGAAGGATAAAGAGTAAAAATCACAAACACTCTTGCACCTACCTCATCAATTATTATGGAAAATTTATAAAATTGACCCATTAATTTTTTACATTATCAAAACTAACTCATATTTTGAGAAATATGTTTAATAATCACATACAAGTCTTTCTTCCTAAATTACCCCCAGTTATACAATAACCAATCATTCCTTTCTTTCTTTTGTTTTAAATAGAAAAATTTGTATAGTTAATAATGATTTTATTGGTTGGGTTCTTTTATTATGATAGTTTTGTATGATTTATTAAATTAGAAAACACTTAATATGATTAAAAAAACCAGAAATTGAAGTTAATTCAGGAAAAAAATTTATTTTCCTAGAAAAATATAAAATCTGAAAATTTTAAAGGTGGGAGTCAATTTTAAGCGTCCGCTGAGATCTTGGCGTCTGCTATGTGTTTCCTAAATAACTTCAATTTTCGACTTATTTTCATCATATTAAATGTTTCCAACTAATGATAGATGATTATGTTTTTTATAATTGTGTTTTTGATGAATTTATCATAAATTATTGGAGAAATAATATGATTGTGTAATGATTTAATTTTGAATTTGTGTTGAAGGTCTGAGGGGTCTAATTCTACTTTTGAGGGCAGTTGATCCAAAAATTTTGTCATTGGTCAATGTATTTTAAAAATTGAATTAATTTTGAGAATGAAAAATTTAATGAGTCAATTTTATAAATTTTCCATTATTATTCTCTCGTGCATGAGATATTTATTATTTAATATATATTGTCCTGTAAATTATGTGTTGACGGGTGATTTTCATCCCATGGGCAATTTCGAGATAATTATCCCGAGACAATCCTCCTTCAACCTTGAATTTGTTTGGTTATAGGGGACCAGATGCAAATTTAGCAGGAAATAAACCAAGCACAAAGTCGACAGATGATTTACGTGGTTCGGCGGAATAGATTCAACCTACGTCCACGGGAACAAAGTGGTGTACTATTTTTATAACTGAACCGAGCTCGGCCGACCTCTTTTTAAAGGGTGGTCAAGTATTATCGAGCTGTTTGCTTGGTGTATTTTTACAAGTGGTGCTTGAATAAGAATTTGCCCACACTTACAAATGAAATTACTCTCTCTTTATATATTAAGAGAATTTTTACACTATTCACATATCTCTATAACGTCAGCCAAGTGGATCTCCGGCGGATTGACGGGCTCTCTGCCTCAACTGCCTCACCAAAAGCAAGCCTGCCCTCTGACTCCCTGTCACATCACTCTGTTTTATAAACTGCCACACTCAACAATTATGATGACAGCCTGTATCATTCGTCCACGCGGTGGCGTGTGTCAGAGGATCACCTTGCAAGTTGATATAGTCACATCACAGCTTTATGGATGATGCACATGACCTCCTCTGGTCGGATCATGACCGCTTCTGGTCGGAACATGACCTCCTCTGGTTGGATCATGACCTCCTATGGTCGGAACATGACATCATCTGGTCGGATCAATTCTGCGCCTCAGGCTCGGGCCCTTCTACCTGATCTCGCCCAAACGATGACCTTGGGTTTTTCCTCTGTTAATCACAAAACTCATCATCGTAAGCGGAAATTATTTTCTTGCCATTCCTCGGGATGTTGACTTCTTGGGGGTGAAAAACCACCATCAACATACGTCCCCTAGTTCTCGGTATCAATGAGTTAGCGAGTTGATACCGAGAACTATAAAAAAGATGGTGGTACGTGAGACCGGAGACCAATCTGATTTCCTCAAACTGAAACTCTCATGGGCACCTTATATTGCTTTAATCTGATGTCTTATGGTACCTTTTCAATGATTGGACATCCGATGCCGACTTGAATCAGCACTGGTTGACCCTTAGTCAAAATTCTTAGACTGGGTTCACCATCTCTGCTATCTACTTCCGGGTCATGCCCTCTAATTCGAGATTCCATAAGGAATATTCTGCAAAGTCTTGTATAATATAAGACAAGCCAATTTTTTTTTTCTTTCGGGCCATTAACCCAATAATAGGGCTTTGGAGGGACGTAACTCGGCCTCGTGCCGATCGAAGATAAAAAAGCATCGGTGGGACGTAACCCGACCCCGAGCCACAAATAAATACTTGGCCACAGGGGAACGTATCACCCTTGTGCCAATAACACTTGGTCATGAGGGAGAAACTCTGACCTCATGCTAACAAATATAATAGAGCCTCAATGGTACTAAAGCAGAGCCGAGCCATAAAACACATTGGCCTCGGCGGTATAAAAGCAGACCCGAGCCAAAAAATATCTCAGCCTCGGCGGTACTAAAGCAGACCCGAGCTATAAAACACATCGGCCTCGACGGTACTAAAGCAGACCCGAGCCATAAAACACCTCGGCCTCGGCGGTACTAAAGCAGACCCGAGCCATAAAATACCTCGGCCTCGGCGGTACTAAAGCAGACCCGAGCCACGAAATACCTCGGCCTCGGCGGTACTAAAGCAGACCCGAGCCATGAAACACCTCGGCTTCGGCGGTACTAAAGCAGACCCGAGCCATGAAACACCTCGGCCTCGGCGGTACTAAATCAGACCCGAGCCATCAAACACCTCGGCCTCAACGGTACTAAAGCAGACCCGAGCCATGAAACACCTCGGCCTCGGCGGTACTAAAGCAGACCCGAGCCATAAAAATACCTCGGCCTCGGCGGTACTAAAGCAGACCCGAGCCATAAAACACATCGGCCTCGGCGGTACTAAAGCAGACCAGAGCCATCAAATACCTCGGCCTCTATGAGGGTCATAATGAACAAGCATGGATAAATAAATGTTTATTTAAGAAATGGAAAGTCTTACTCATATTCTTGGGATCTACTGTCATTCTTACAACTCTTTAAGGGTCATTATAAGAGAGGCTCTATTGAAAATATCCTCTCTGCATCTCATCATTCCAAGTACCCGACCTGATGACTTCCACTATCAGCACTGGTCGGCCTCCAAAGCCAATTGGTCTATGCACTCATCCAGATAGCCTTTTTTCACCAGGTCTTCCACCTGCTCATGCAGGTCCCTGCATCCATTCATAGCATATCCCCTACATTATGGTACATACAATAAGCATTGTTGTTTCCCTCCTCAATCGGGAACCTCCTCAGGTCGAGCTCGGTCAATAGACCTTTATCTCAGATTTCCCGAACTATCTGGGCCAGGGGTCTGTTCAAGGGGGTGCACACTGTCCCCCCCGCGACATGGTTGACTTAGACAGACAGCCTCCTCTCTTGAACTTGATTATCCTGAGGCTTCGGCATGAGTTCCTTCTGCCTCGAGACTGGTCTCCTCATATTTCTGCTCAAATTATGCTGATTTTCCAACCTGAGTATCTTGTTCCTCCGGGTGCCCCATCATCGGGCAATCTTCTCCTCCTCCTTCATCCAAATAAACTTTCTGGCCAACTCCAGAGCTGTTGCATAATCCGGTATGTCTTGGATCCTCAGGTGAGTACACAACCTCCCGATCTTCAGAGCTCCCTTAAAACTTTCCAAGGCCTCTGGGGATTCATACGCCCATACCTCTAACACCAAGCTATAATACCGGTCAACAAAACTTTTGAGGGGCTCATCATCCTTCTGCTTCACCAGCCTTAATGCTCCTACCATCTTCCTTGGCACGCACGCTCATTTGAAATGTCGAACAAAGGATTTTCTGAGCTGAGAGAAACTATTGATGCTCCTGGAGTCAAACTTCTGAACCATAAAATTGCGGGTCCGCCCAGGGTCAAAGGGAACACCTTGCAGATGGCCTCTCCCACCATCCCTTGAACCTCCATTAGCAAAACAAACCTTTCGACATGGGATCTGGGGTCGGTATGACCATTGTAGGGGCCGTAGATGGCATGGTGAACCGTCTAGGGAACTCTGCTGACAAGATCCCTTCCGTGAAGGGGAAGACTGCTTCTCCGTCTTGACCATCTCTTTTATCTGCCTTCATGTTTTCTTCCCACTTTCTCATTTCTTTCCTAAACCAGTCCTTCATATGGTCATCAGTATTATCACGCTGCCTCCCATAAGCTTCTTCACGCCTGCTACTCCGAGCACGACGTCCTCCGTGGCTAGACACATCTCAATATTCCCCACCATGTCTTCCATGCCCGTCCTTCTTAAAGCGTGGGCTATTACTGGAGGACTCTGGAGTTTGTCTCTCCTCTTCTTCTTCACAAACTCTTTCTGTCGATAAGACTCCGGCTTCCACTACAGATCTCACCCTCTGGAGGTACCTCCTCTCGGGCTCATCATCTCCGCCCAGGCCTACAACCCTATTTCCCTTCGTTGTCTCATCTCTCATCTGGCTTGGACTAGCCTCCAACTTTTCATCGTTGATCTTTTCTATCTTTTTCAGCTTTTCCACCATGGCCTTCATTGAGGCCTGGTTTGTCTCCCTTTCATTTCTCATGTTTTCTTCCATTCTCTCCATCCATTCAGTCGTTGAACCCTCCGAAGATCTGTGGTTCCCGTCTCCTACCATCGTCCTATCACGTAAGTTGCTTTTTATTCTTTCCCCACAGACAGTGCCAACTGTTGACGGGTGATTTTCATCCCAGGGGTAGTTTCGAGATAACTCTCCCGAGACAATCCTCCTTCAACCTTGAATTTATTTGGTTATAAGGGACCAAAGATAAATTTAGCTGGAAATAAACCAAACACAAAGTCGTCAGAGGATTTACATGGTTCGGCAGAATAGATCCAACTGTGTACTGCTTTTATAACTGAACCGAGCTCGGTCGACCTCTTTTTAAAGGGTGGTCAAGTGTTACCGAGTTGTTCGCTTGATGTATTTTTACAAGTGGTGCTTGAATAAGAATTTCCCACACTTACAAATGAAATTACCTTCCCTTTATATACTAAGAGAAATACTACACTATTCTCATATCTCTATGACGTCAGCCAAGTGGATCTCAGGCGGATTGACGGGCTCTCTGCCCCAACTGCCTCGCCGAAAGCAAGCATGCCCTCTGACTCCATGTCACATCACTCTGTTTTATATACTATCACACTCAACAATTATGATGACAGCCTGTATCATTCGTCCACGCGGTGGTGTGTGTCAGAGGATCACCTTGCAAGTTGCTATAGTCACATCACAGCTTTATGGATGATGAACATGATCTCCTCTGGTCGGATCATGACCTCCTCTGGTCGGAACATGGCCTCCTCTGGTCGGATCAATTATGCGCCTCAGGCTCGGGCCCTTCTGCCTGATCTCGCCCAAACGAGGACCTTAGGTTTTTCCTCTGTTAATCACAAAACTCATCATCGTAAGCAGAAATTCTTTTCTTGCCCTTCCTCGGGATGCTGACTTCTTGGGGGTGAAAAATGTAAGTAATACACCGGAGAATGAGACACAGTGAATCGCTTTCAATGCACAATATTATTTAAATGTGTTGATATAGGATTAAGCATCTTTGACATTGAAGAGATAAAGTGCAGTTGTTGTCCTTTTCCTAAGCTCCTAATTTATCCACTTAAACCAAAAGGGTTTTGATTTATTTGACAAGTTGATACATTCTTAGTCTTTTGGCCATTGTGGTCTCCTATTTTTGGGAGTATGGGTAGACGTGGTTATCAGTTCGGTTCGATTTCAAATTGAAATCGAATCAAACGATTCGGTTCTCAATTTTGTAGAATCGGAACCGAACTAGATTACTCTGGTTCAGTTACGGTTCCACAAGATTAGAGAATCATAACCGTTAATCGAACCGGAACTGAATCGAACCGAACGATTCCGGTTCAATTTTTTTCTAAAAAATTATAATTGGATATTATTATCAAATAGATATAATAATAAATATATTTATTTAAATTTATTAAATTGAAATTAAAAATAAAATAAATAACTTGAACTTAAAAAAATTATTTATTTGAACTTAAATTTTATTATACTAATATTGGAATCGTCCGGTTCACCCTAACCGAACCGTACGGACCCGAAACCGGAAGAAATCATAACCAAACGGTTTTTTTCAGTTCAATTCTGATTCGGTTCAGGTTCTGAATCGGAGCCGTGGCCGGGTCTAAGTATGGGTTCGAATTCCTATAGGTATAGGGATTTTATTTCTTCCAAATTGAAAATAGATTCTTCCCCAAATATATGAATGAGAGTAGATATCTTTGATATGGAAACCGAACTTATCTATGATAGACGTAGATTATTCAAAAAAAAAAAAAACAATGTGTTTTCTCTGAACCTAGTTTATACTTTTATGTATATATTTGTTTCCTCAAAGCAAAGGCTAGTTACTGTACATACAAGCTGTTAATTGTAGTCTCAAAATTTAAGATGTGTTTGGTAGAGAGTATTGACAATATAAATTATGGGACAAACGATAGAATATAAGTTCTCATCAAAAAATAATCGCATATTGTGAGATTATAATTTTATAAGCGTAAACGATCCACCAACACTCCACTAAATAGACAGCTACTCTAAAATTATGATTTGAAATCTATTTTTTAAAAAAAATAAACATTTAATATGATTTTATATATATTTTATTATTTATTGATAAATATATTTTTTTAACAACTCACATCAAGTTTTTTTTTTTAAATTCAGAATAACCCTTGCTGAAAAATCCTCTCCGGATTGGGTGGGGTTTGGCCTTGTTTGACAGTCTCCCAATCCTGTTTTCAGTTTTCTTGATAGAAGCTCTTCCTCTGGTTGAGCTTTATGTTTGTTTTTGGCTGTTTTAGGGGATGTATTGAATTGAGATTTTAAAATACTATTTTAAGTTAAATAAGTCTTGTGGTATTCAATTAAGACTTTTAAATAATCTAAAAAGTTTTGTGGTATTTCATTAAGACTTTTAGGACTTTTTAAATAGGGTGTCCAAATCCAGTGGTATTCAATCAGGACTTTAAACAAATAATAAAAAGTCTTATGGTATTGAAAAACTTATTGATTTTGAAGGATTTTTTTATATGTGGGATTGTGTGAGACTTTTTAGTAGAAAGTATAAATATCAAATCCTATAAAAAAATCTCACCCTAACCCATCAGACTTTTGACATGAGATTTTTTTGAGGCTAGAGAAGAGAAGAAAAACAGACTTGTGAACTCTTCGTGAACAAGGTACTTTTGTGTTCCAATTTTTTATTATGTGTGGATCGATTTTATTTGTGAATGAAAAATAGATAGATTGATGATCTAGGTTTATTCCTGAAATATTTGATTGTTGTGTCTTTTTCGCTGTTGTTGTGTCCTTTATTGAATCTCAAAGTAATCTCACTGTGAATCCGATTTTAAAGATTAAAAACTTCCAGTTTGATTTTTCAATCTTAAAAAAATTGTTGTTTTTGTAAAGTACTTGCTCTCTTAACCCACCACAATCTGTAAAATGGCTTTAGAAGTAGTATTCACATATCAATTTCAGTATAAAATAATTAATGATGTGAACGAATTAAAAGCTTTTAATCTCAGGCTGAAAGCCATTTTGAAATGAATTAAAAGTCATTTTGAACGAATATATACCAAACCTATATATTTTAATCATGTTAGGATTTGTTGAACTATTTTTTTATCATTCTCCTTTAGGTTTTACTTTGATTGAATTAATTCAGTTATAATTTGGTTGAACTATTGTTATTATAATTTTTTTGTTTAAGAAATTTGAATATTAGCTTTTACTTTGATGAATTTTTGATGTGCACATGATGATTTATTGGTATCAATTTATCAAAAAAAAAAAAATTAACTTATCAATTTATTTTTAGTTTTGATATTCCACTTCCTATAGATTGTGTTGGGATGAATTTTATCATCAAATTCCGTTTGCTTTATCAATCTTGATTATATGTTCCTATACCCTTTGAGCTAAATGCATCGTTTGAAAAAAATATATATTGTTTGTTAACATCCAATAAATTTTCTTAATTTATTGTTTTGCAGCCTCATATATATATATATATATATATTATGGATGTATAATGTCACAATCGCACATGTACGAAGGTAACGACATAGAGGAAGAAGAAATTAATGACGAAGATATGGATGATGAAGAATTTTATGAAGCCATTTACTGTTCAATGATGGCAATTTATTCAATAATGCATGTGTTAAATCAGTTTTTGTTTATGATGCGTGGTGAACATATTGAACGTCCATTAACTCGACGGCGAATTACTACCATTGGATATGACTATTTCATATGGTTCTATTTCATATGATTCTATTTTCTGTTATTGTTGATGCAAATGTCCACAGCTTGAACCAATTGACTTTCATTAGTTTTTTTTATTTATGGTTCCATTCCATATAATATCTATTTAAAAAAAAAAGAAAAAAAAATCTATATGTAGTCCTTTCAAATCTTACAAATTCTTATGATATAAATCTTTTAAAATCTTATAAGTAAAAAATCTTTATTAAAAAAAATGTCATAAAATCTTATAAGTCATTACATTCTTTAAATGTCTTTTAAAATCTACTGGACTTATTTATCGATAAATAGTTTTTTAAAATCTCAATTGAATACACCCCCTTAGTAAACTCTTATGCACCCAAGAAAAAAAAATTAAAAAAAAAATTAAAAAAAGAGCCTAATCTGACACCGGAGGCTGAGCTGATAATATGTTTTTAGAAAGCTCTAATGTATTAGGTAGATATTATGCAAAAATACAAAACTGACCCGCTAACTTTCACGTTTTTACATTTCAGTCCTCTAACTTTCAGTTTTGTCAATTCAGTCCTCTAACTTTCAATTTCTGTCAATTCAAGGCTCCGTTACAAATTCACCGTTATTGCTGCCCAAACGACGCCGTTTTCAATTTTTTTTTTTTGGAATTTAAAAGAAAAAAAAAAGAGAGAGAGAGAGAAGGGGAACGCCCCTTCTCTGTTCCCCTTCTCAGAAAAGGAGCGTTCCCCTTCTCTAAGAAAGGGAACGATCGTTCCCCTTCTTCCCCTTCTCTCTCTCTTTTTTTTTCTTTTCTTTTTTCTTTTTTTAGATTTTTTTTAAAATTTCAAAAAAAAATAAATGAAAAACGGCGTCGTTTTGGCAGCAATAACGGCAAATTTGTAACAAAGTCTTGAATTGACAAAAATTGAAAGTTAGAGGACTGAATTGACAAAACTGAAAGTTAGATGACTTAAATAAAAAAACGTGAAAGTTGGAGAGTCAATTTTACATTTTTGCCTAGATATTATCTGTTAAAGGAATCATTTTATGCGAAGGTAACTCGAGTTCACTGTTTTTTTTTTAAATAATGTAAATGTGGTAAGAGATTAGACGATTTCAACGATTGTTTTTAAGGACTTCATAATCATATTACAAATGAGATTATTTTAAATAGAATGGCCCATCAAACATCAGAACCGAGAAATTCTTGACTTCAATTTGAGTCCCGAGGAGTCTAATTATACTATTAGCAACCATATCCACGTAAATGTAATATAATTGAAGCCCCACCAGGGCCACCTAGAGATAGCATTAAGCAATCATTATGACTGAGTTGGGATTTGTCAATTTTGTTTAATTTTGGATTTAAGATAAAAAAAAATTGTCATAAATTTTATATCGATTTTTGAATTTGAACGATTTTCACCCTGAATTTCAGATTGTATGCTTTGGAATTTAGAATTTTATATTAAAAAAATTAGAATTCGAGATTAAAAAAATCATTTCAAATCTCATGCGAAATTTTTAATCGTAATAAAAAATCATCATGAATCTCGTATTGAACAGTACGAAATCTCATATCAGGATTGAAAATCAAATTTTTTTGCCAATCCCTGAAGCCACCACTCTTCAACGTGCAACTTCATCCCCTTATTTTTTAAAAATTAATTATGTATCTGGTTAAACTTTCTCATTTTTCTGGTCCATTTCTTTAGCTGACGATGAAACTCTCCCATGATGAAATTTCTATCTTTAATTGTAATTTTAAAAATACCTGGAAGGATAAGTCTAAGCCTAGGCAGCCTAGGGCCCATAATAAATTGAGTTGTGTATATTATGATATTAAAAATCGAGTTTTGTATATTATAGAAATTGAGTTTTGTATATTATGATATTAAAAAATTTAGACCCAAAGAATAAAAATTAAGATTAACTCAAACTCTAATAAATTATTTAGGCCCAATTCATGTATGCATATTATAATGATTAAAAAAATACTTATATTTTTTATCAAGCAAATGACCCGGAATCAATAACCAATCTAAGCATGCCATGTGGCAAAACATCAAGCATCCATGTGTATCTTTGAGTGTCTTCTAAGAGATGGCATATCATAATATGGGTGTTGCTATAATAGCATAGCATGCAGCTGCTGAGTATTTGTTATTATTGCATTCAACCTGCAAAAAGAGAAAAAAGGTAATTCTTGGAACAGAGCATCACACACAGAGAGAAAATGATGATGTAATTTTAATTCAAGGTTTGAGATTTGTTATACACGATCATCCGATAGATTATTTATTACCATATTGAAAAGCAATTCTTGTAATAAACATAATAAAAAAAGAGAAAAGGGTTAAAATATAATTTGAGTTCAAAATTTAGTTTTTCCCTTTTAATTTTTTTTTTTTTTTTTTTTTTTTGGGGTGAATGGTTTCTTTAAATAAAAATAACACTTTGTACAAAATTTTCTACAATCAAATCTAATTGGAAAAATATAAAAGGTAAAATCATATTTTGAATTATCATATACATATAGGGGTGGCCACGTTTTCAAAATCGAACCGCAAAATTCCGATTCCGATTCTGGATTTGACGGGTCCGGTTCCGAACCGTAATTTTTTAATAAAATTATGTATAAATTAAATTTGATTTAAATCATTGAACCGTAATTTTTTAATAAAATTAAATATAAATTACATTTGATTTGATATAAATTATTTTTAATTTGGAAAAAAAAATAAATTAGAAAGGCATGGACTTAATTAGTAATTAGTAATAAATAGACTAATAATGAGAAATTTAGATAGTATTTGAGAATTAAAATAATAATCGAGAGTAATTGATAATTTGAGATATTGATAAATATGAATTGTAGAAGAAATTAAGAAGAAATTGAGAGAATAAAATTGTAAATATGAAGATTGAGTTTTGAGAAAATCGTTGTTGAGAAAATAATGAATTAAGGTGGGTATTTATAGGCTAAATATTATAAATATTTTTTGTCGAATATTTTAAAAAAAAAAGAGTTTCGATTCTATTTTTAATGGAACCGAAACCGGCGGCTTTTGGAACTAGATGTTCCAGGCGATTCTGGTTTCGATTCGAAACCGAATCGTGACCAAACATATATATATATATATATTGTAGGGGTTTTTAGGGGCTGAATCCGGTAACGCAGCGGAAGCGGTGGAAAATCGTATTTTTCGATTTCAAAAATTTTGCTCGGATTAATTAAATAAACATATTTATTTAATATTCCAATAATCAAATTATGAAATAAAATTCAATAAATCATATTTAAGTGAATTTACCAAATTACCCTTACTTGGTATTTTTGTCCATTTTAATCCGAAATTGATCAAATCAATTTTGAATGATTCTAAATCATTTCTAAGATGAACTAAGCATGTTCAAAACATCAAAACACCAAAAGCACCCAAATCCCCAAAATCTAACTCATTGGCCGAATGCTCCCAATGGTGGGCATTTTGTGCCTTTTGTTATTTCATGTCTCAAAACACATCCAAATGTAATCCAATCAACATGAAACTTTATATGCATCATATAAACATCCAAATACACAACATATATGAAAAACCCCAAATTTGGAATTGGTCATGAACCCTAATTTTTCAATTTCATCAAATTGGACAAATTAGACCAAATTGGTTAAATCAATTGTTTCAATTATCATTCTTCCATCCAATCCAAGTCTCAACACAATGAAACAATTCAAGATCAAATCTAGGTCATCTAAGAGTGGGTCAACAACTCTAGATTAGCAACATGGTTTCCAAAACCTTAAAAGAAAGTTTACAACTACAATAGTCACAACCTTCCTTCACCATACATGCTCAACACTTCAATCAAAACTTTCATCATCAAAAACCACAAAGAATAAAGAAAGAAATAACCTAAGAACATCACATGTTGAAGCCTAGAACCTAAGGAACATTTTCCTCTCTAATAGCAAGTTGGAAAAACTTACTAAAATTCCAAGCTTTCTTTGATATTTCTTTCTTTCTCAAGCTTTCTTTATGTTTCTTCAATGGAGTTTTCTTTTGTAAAGTGTATTAGGTTAAGAATAAATTAAATGAAAAAACAATAGATACATGCAACAAAAGTGCCTTGGCCGAATTTCACAAATTCAAACACAAGTCATGTAATTTCATTTTCATTTCAAATTTATTTAGTCAACTTGCATAAATATCCTAATAACACTTTATTAGATATTTAATTAAGTCAACAAAGGCAACTAATATCATTTACTACAAATATCCTAATGTAAAATATTTATATTTTAATTAATTTAATCATTTAAAAATTAAATAATTAATTAATCAATCAAATACAAATATATTAAATATATGTATAATATTTACATTAAATATTAAAAACATATATTCATTTAGGATATAAGTCAAATAACTCATTTTGACCATTAATTAATGTGTATTTAAATTAATCAAGTATTAAATGTAAATACACAATAATTAGGCAAATGACTATCTAGTCCCTTTAGCACGTATCTTGCGTTTAACCTTTAAACGACTTTATAAATAATCAATATTATTTATTAATGTTGCTCTAGTGCTCTACGAGTATGTTTCATTATTGAGACTCTCTAGATTCAGGTATATCCGTCACGAAATCCAATTTCGTGTCCATAATCTATCCACCCGTAGATTATGACGATCACGAATAATCTCGCTGAATCATACAGGTTGACGTGTGAGAGTTTTAGGGGCTAAATCCGGTAACGCAGCGGAAGCGGTGGAAAATCAAATTTTCCGATTTCAAAACTTTTTCTCGGATTAATTAAATAAACATATTTATTTAATTATCCAATAATCAAATTATGAAACAAAATTCAAATGAATCATATTCAAGTGAATTTACCAAATTGCCCTCATATTGGTATTTTGTCCATTTTAGTCCGAAATTGATCTAATCAATTTTGAATGATTCTAAATCATTTCTAAGATGAACTTAGCATGTTCAAAACATCAAAACACCAAAAGCAACATAAATCCCCATTTTTCTTCATTTAGCCGAATGCACCACTTTGGTGCCAAAGTGTGCATTTTGTCATTTCATGCATCAAAACACATCAAGATGTAATCCAATGAACATGAAACTTTATATGCATCATATACACATCCAAATACACAACATATATGAAAAGCCCCAAATTTGGAATTGGTCATGAACCCTAATTTTTCAATTTCTTCAAATTAGACCAAATTGGTTAAATCAATTACTTCAATCATGTTTCTTCCATCCAACCAAAGTCTCAACACAATTAAACAACTCAAGATCAAATCTAGGTCATCTAAGAGTGGGTCAACAACTCTAGATTAGCAACAAGGTTTCCAAAACCATAAAAGAACACTTATTACTACAATAGCCATAAGCTTCCTTCATCATACATGCTCTACACTTTCACCAAAACTTCCATCATCAAAAACACAAAGAATAAAGAAAGAAATAACCTAAGAACATCATATGTTAAAGCCTAGATCCTAAGGAATATTTTCCTTTCTAATAGTAAGTTGGAAAAACTTACTAAAAATCAAGCTTTCTTTGGTTTCTTCTTTCTTTCTCACAAGCTTCCTTTGGTTTCCATTAATGGATTTTTCTTTTAAAGTGTATTAGGTTAGATACCAAATGAAATGAAAAACAATATATACTTGCATCACAAAGGCCTTGGCCGAATTGGCAAGGCATATACAAGAAATATTAATTTCAATTTCATTTGAATTTCATTAAATCAACTTGATAAAATATCTAAATAACACTTTATAGATATTTATATTAAGTCAAAAAATGCAATTAAGAAAAATAACTCTTATATTTTAAGTGTATGGCCGAATTTAGTGAGAAATAAAGGAAAAAGATATTTTCATTTTCAACAATTTTGAACAAATATCTTAAGAAATCAAAATCAATTTGACAACATTTTCTTTAATGTAAGTCAAACATTACACTTATAATCATTTCCTAACTTTATCATTTGGTGATATATTTATATTTTAATTATATTAATCATTTAACAATTAAATAATTAAATAATTAATTAAATACAAATATATCAAATATATGTATTATATTTACATTAAATATCTCAAATACATATATTGATGATATATGTCAAATACCTTTATTTGACTATTTATTAATGTGTATTTAATAATATCATATATTAAATACAAATACACATTAATTAGGAAATGACGGTTCGGCCCGTTCGCATGTATTTTTCGTTTAGCGATTAAATGATTTATAAATAATCATCATTATTCATAATGTTGCTCTAGTGTTCTACGAGTATGTTTCATTATTGAGACTCTCTAGATTCGGGTATATCCGTCACAAAATCCAATTTCGTGTCCATAATCTATCCACCCGTAGATTATGACGATCACGGATAATCTCGCTGAATCATACAGGTCGAGGTCATTGCATACGTATAATCTCTCCGTCACAGGTATCCAGATAATCCCAGAGATATAGATGTAAACGTCAAATCTCTATAGGTATTATCCCTCGACGTATCTATTAGCAATCTCTAAATAACATTCGGAACTTACTTCCGAAGTATACTGTGGCCACAGATTTAACAGACTGCTAAAAATATATGGACTACCTATGCTATGTACACAGAACTGACGGATCCTATCTTGACACACACAGGATATCCTGAGGATCGATCCACACCCAACGAACAGGCGGAGGTCTGATCAAAATAGATCGGTGACGTGACTGCCATCTAAGTGTGGAGGATGTCTCATACATCCACAGTGGTGTCTCAAGTCGAAGGACCACTATGTTACTCAACCCGAGAAGATTCTTATTGACGTTGGTGTACCATCCATTAAGAATCTTCGGTGAGCCGTTCAGTGTTTATACACTATAAACACCTACACGTCTATACGAGTCTCTCCAGACTCATGGTTCATTGGGATAAACCATCGGACTAAGTCTCGATATACGACATGTACTGGTCTCAACGGATTTGACTAACCGACCCGTGTTAGCAAATCTTGACCAGGAACTATGTTTGATAATATATATATAACAGTGACACTTCCCAATGTCAATTACAAACTAACTTTGTAACTGTATACTGCATTATATATTATCGGGCCTTTGTCTAATATATACATATCACTAAACCACATTTAGTTTCAATCTAATCGTAATCAGATCGAATACGTATATAAAAACAAGAGGTGCAACCATAAATAAGTAATATTATGGAATAAGGGGATGTTCGTATTCATAGTCAGACATAAATACGGTCTGGATTGGCGCTCTGAGCACCAACCCCAACACGAGGTCATGGAAAATGTATAATTCCTCCGTCACAGGTATCCGGATAAATCCCAGAGATATAGATGTAAACGTCAAATCTCTACGGGGATTATCCGTCGACTATTCCATTAGCAATCTCAAAAAGAATGTTTAGAACTAGCTTCTAAACTTTACCACGGGCCCATGGTTTTATCTGATTGCTAATCATATGGACTATCTATGCTTTGATACACAGAACTGGCGGATCCTATCTTGATACACATATGACACCTTGAGTATCTGTCTACACCCAACGAACAGGCGGAGGTCTGATCTAAATAGATCGGTGACGTGACTGCCATCTAAGTGTAGAAGATGTCTCATGTGCCCACAATGGCATCTCAAGTCTAAGAATCACAAGTGCTACTCAACCCGAGAAGATTCTTATTGACGCTGGTGTACAATCCATTAAGAATCTTCGGTGAGTCGTTCAGTGTTTATCCGCTATAAACACCTACACGTCTATACTAGTCTCCAAGACTAATGGTTCATTGAGAAACCATTGGAATCATATATTCCAGTATACGACATGTACTGGTCTCAACGGGTTTAATATACTGACCAAGTAGTGTAAACCTTGACCAGGAACAATCTGAGAATGACAACGTCATGATACTACTCAATGTCAGTTGCGACGCTTTTGCAACAGTACCATGACTAATCATTCTAAGGTCATTACGTCTTTACCATTTAATAAGATAGATTATATTATAGAAACTGCATATATTATTCATAATAATAATGTTTTACAGAAGTATTCATAAGAATACAACCGGGAATTGGCGCTCTGAGCACCAACCCCAACAAAATCTCCCACTTGCTCTAGTGTCAATATCGATTGTATCTAATACCCATCGACTCCACGTGTGTATCAAACAGCTTCGGAGGTATGGCCTTCGTCAGCGGGTCTGCTACATTATCTTCACTCGGTACCTTGCACACGACAATATCCCCTCGCGACACGATCTCTCGAATGATGTGGTACTTGCGTTCCACATGCTTCGACTTCTGATGCACCCTCGGTTCCTTTGCTTGCGCAATGGCTCCAGTATTATCACAGTATAACGGAATCGCATTCTCGATACTTGGGACAACTCCCAATTCTGTGATAATTTCTTTATCCACACAGCCTCTTTTGCAGCTTCAGAAGCTGCAATATATTCCGCCTCAGTGGTGGAATCTGCTGTCGATCCCTGTTTGGAACTCTTCCAACAAACTGCACCTCCGTTAAGGGTAAAGACAAATCCAGATGTAGACTTTCTATCATCGGGATCCGATTGGAAATCAGAGTCTGTATACCCATTAACTGCAGTTCGTTTCCTCCATAAATTATTAACTTATCCTTGGTACCTTTAAGATACTTTAGGATATGTTTAATGGCCATCCAATGGTCATTACCTGGATTGGACTGATATCGACTAGTTACGCTAACAGCGAAACTGATATCAGGCCTCGTACATAACATGGCATACATTATGCTACCCAAACACGAAGCATAAGGTTGGTTAGACATTCTAACCTTCTCATCTTCTGTTTGTGGACACATCTTCTTAGAAAGATGAATCCCATGTCTGAACGGTATGTTTGCTGTCTTACAGTTACCAAAACTATACCGTTCTAAGATCTTATCTATGTACGTTGATTGGGATAACCCAATCAGCCTCCTTTGTCTATCTCTATAGAGTTTTATCCCTAAAACATAGGAAGCTTCTCCCAGGTCCTTCATGGAGAAATTCTTACAGAAGTATGCTTTGACGCTTTGTAACATACCTAAATCATTCCCAATGATTAGGATGTCATCAACATATAGGACTAAAAATACGACCATGCTCCCACTGGCCTTCTGATACACACAGGATTCTTCCGAATTCTTGAGAAAACCAGACGATCTAATAATCTCGTCGAATCGAAGATTCCAACTTCGTGAAGCTTGTTTAAGTCCATAAATGGACTTCTTAAACTTACATACCATACCCGAGTTTTCGCTGGATGTAAAACCTTCCGGCTGTTCCATATAGATTTCTTCATCAAGAAATCCATTTAGAAAAGCCGTTTTGACATCCATTTGCCAAATCTCGTAGTCATGATACGCAGCTATAGAAAGCAAAATCCGGATAGACTTAAGCATTGCTACTGGTGAAAAAGTTTCATCGTAGTCGACGCCAGGTCGCTGCGTGTAACCTTTTGCTACCAGTCGGGCCTTGTAAGTTTCAACCTTACCGTCAGGCCCCCGATTCCTCTTGTAAACCCATTTACAACCGATAGGAACAATTCCTTCGGGAAGCGGAACCAAGTCCCAAACTTGATTCTCATGCATTGAGTCTATCTCGGATTTCATGGCACTTTGCCATTTCACGGAGTCGATGTCCAACATCGATTCTCTATAGGTGAAAGGATCTGTCTCTTCAACTAAGAGAACATACAGACTCTTTTCTTGTATCAAATACAAGCGTTCATGAGGTCTAGATACCCCTTTCCGACCTACGGAGTGTGTGTTGTTGAAGGTCCTTCATCTACTTGAACTTCAGGTTCCTCCTTGTTGGTTCGTGTTTTCAGGTTGGACTTCATCAGGCTCAACCTGTCTATGATTACCACCTTCTGACAAAATTCTACTTCTAGAAATTTTGCGAAGCGAGCTACGAACACATTTCGATGCTCGGTATCATAGAACAGATATCCCCTCGTATTCGAAGGATATCCGACAAACCTAAACTTTTGCCCTCGAGGTGAAAACTTATCTTGCTGAGTCACCCTGACATAGGCAGGACAACCCCAAACCTTAATATATTAAAATTTGGTCCTACCGAACCATATCTCATACGGTGTCATAGGAACAACATTTTGAAGGAATCTTATTCAAAAGATGTGCGGCTGTTAAGAAGAGAAGCCCCATAAGTAATAGGGCAAATCTGTGAAACTCAACATCGATCGGACCATATCCAATAAAGTCCGATTTCTCCTCTCAGATACTCCATTGTGCTGTGGAGTACCTGGAGGAGTATATTGAGCGAGAATCCCATTCTCCTTCATATAATCCTTGAACTCACCACTCATATTCATCCCCGCCTCGATCTGATCGAAGGCATTTAATATATTACCAGTTTGTTTTTCTACTTCATTTCAGAACTCTTTGAATTTTTCAAAGGTTTCCGATTTATGTCTCATCAAATAGACAAACCGTACCGTGACAGATCATCGGTAAAGGTAACGAAGTACGAATAACCACTGTGAACAGTTTGACTTAGTGGACCACATACATCAGAATGTACGAGTTCCAGTAAGTTAATGGCACGCTGTCCAACACCAGAAAATGGGGCTTTGGTCATCTTACCCTGAATACAGGATTCACAAGTTGGATAGGATTCAATGGTAAGATCTGGTATCAAACCATTCCTAACTAATTGGGTAAGGCGTTTAACGCCAATGTGACCAAGTCTCATATGGCAAAGTTCAATATTATTAATTACAGGTAAACTACGTTTATTAACCCCAGTATTTAATATATCTTTTGAAGTTTGCAATGTATAATGACCATGTTGGTTTGGACAACAAAGGATCTGAATATTATTACTATCATATAAATATAAAGAACTGTTCTTAATATTAATACAAAAGCCTTCTGTATCCAATACAAAAAGTGATATAATATTAGCTATACATCCAGGTACAAAATGGCATTCATTTAACAAAAGTGTCCCATTCGGCAATGAGATCTCGCATACTCCCACTGCAACTGCATCCAAAGAGTCTCCACTCCCGAACAGCCGCAACTGCATCTCCCCGGGCTTCAGCCTCCTACTTTCCTTCAGCACCTGCAACGAATTGCAAATGTGAATGGGACAAGCAGAATCTAAAATCCAGTTGGATGTAACGGCTTCACAAGCCAAAGATAAACCAATAACTGGAAAAATAAAAGTACCTGATGTAGATGCTCTGTCTCTCCTCAGCTGGGCGATGTAATCAGGACAGTTCCTTTTCCAATGCCCTGCCCGACTTTACCGCAGTGGTGGCATTTGTCTTTAGAAGCCCTCTTGGGCTTAGCAATCTTCGCCTGTTGTTGAGGACCGAAATCCTTCTTCTTCTTCTTCTTTTTCTTCTTCTTTCCCTTGGACCATCCTTGGGAAGAAGCAGAGAGAGAAATAGATCTAGGTGGGCGAGTCGGTACGTCCTTCCCTTCTTAAGATCCTATTCTGCCGTGAGCAACATCCTATGTAGCTCCTGGTAGGTACAGACAGTCCCGTTCATGTTGAAGTACATCACGAACTGGCGAAATGAAGCTGGAAGTGAACCAAGAATGACACTCCTACCGAGAACGTCATTCAAGATGAGATTATGTTGCCTCAATTGATCGATCAAATCGATCATTTGAAGAACATGTGGGCTAACATTTTGCCCCTCATCCAGACGCGCATGGAACAGTTCCATGGCGACTTTGTGAACAATCACTTGTTCTTGGTTCTCAAACGATTTTCTCAATCGTGTCATCATACTATAGGAATCTAGCATACCAATACTGGTTGCTTGAGTTTCAGAGACAGTGAACTAAGGATGTATGATTTAACCCTTAATCATCATCCTTCCAAGTTTCAAAAACTTGGCGTTCCTCCTCCGAAGCATCCGCACCCACAGCAAGGGGAAACAGACCCTCAAGAACATATCCCAACTTTTCGGAATCGAGGACAATCCTCAAATCCAATTCCCAGTCAGCGAAGTTCTCAGCGCCTTTCACTTTGTTCGCATCAAGCATACGCGCAAACTGATTTGTGGATTGGTGCCGCCATCGCCAATCTATCATATAGATCACGAAAAACGGTTAGCAGAAATTAAGCAGTTTCATAATATCAAAAGCATAAACTAGATCATGGATTTTTAATCTAAAAATGCCCCTCCCACTAAATCATGCAATACTGTAATCCCCAAACAGAATACAAAGATTTAATAATTAAATTAAATACTAATAATGAAAGGTGGATCCCGTGAATATATTTCGGCTCACACAGAGCAGAGGCAGGTCTCGCCTACGTATATTCAAGGTAGACAACTCATTTGTCAATCACTCAATAGTGACTCATGGGTTTCCGGTCCTAGTCGTTTCTCGTTGTCGCTGCGAAGGCAGGCCCACAAGGAGACGTACCAAGGTTAAACTCGTCAATGATAAACTCAAGTTACTTATGTAATCCTGACAGCTATGGCACGTTCAGAATTCCGCTTTTACTTGAATTTACCTAGTATCTGATATACATCCGGTATAAAATCTCTATCTCTATCGGCTACACCCTCACAGCAGAGGCACGGTCTCGGATGTAGTCACGGAGAAGTATTCATAAACCGTATTGACAAGAACGGACCACATAACATGCATCAAATACATAATTACATTAAAACCTTATTAATTAGGGATTTTCCGTTAAGTGTCATACCCTTAAATCTAACCAAATTAGATTATAATAAGCATGTATAAAGTCAAGAAAACATGATTAAACATTGATTTAATTAAAGCTAATCATTTTAGGGGGCCTAGAATCAGACTCGCTCTGATACCATTTTGTAGGGGTTTTTTAGGGGCTGAATCCGGTAACGCACGGAAGCGGTGGAAAATCGTATTTTCCGATTTCAAAAATTTTTCTCGGATTAATTAAATAAACATATTTATTTAATATTCCAATAATCAAATTATGAAATAAAATTCAATAAATCATATTTAAGTGAATTTACCAAATTACCCTTACTTGGTATTTTTGTCCATTTTAATCCGAAATTGATCAAATCAATTTTGAATGATTCTAAATCATTTCTAAGATGAACTAAGCATGTTCAAAACATCAAAACACCAAAAGCACCAAAATCTAACTCATTGGCCGAATGCTCCCAATGGTGGGCATTTTGTGCCTTTGTTATTTCATGTCTCAAAACACATCCAAATGTAATCCAATCAACATGAAACTTTATATGCATCATATAAACATCCAAATACACAACATATATGAAAAACCCCAAATTTGGAATTGGTCATGAACCCTAATTTTTCAATTTCATCAAATTGGACAAATTAGACCAAATTGGTTAAATCAATTGTTTCAATCATCATTCTTACATCCAATCCAAGTCTCAACACAATGAAACAATTCAAGATCAAATCTAGGTCATCTAAGAGTGGGTCAACAACTCTAGATTAGCAACATGGTTTCCAAAACCTTAAAAGAAAGTTTACAACTACAATAGTCCAACTTCCTTCCCCATACATGCTCAACACTTCAATCAAAACTTCCATCATCAAAAACCACAAAGAAAAAAGAAAGAAATAACCTAAGAACATCACATGTTGAAGCCTAGAACCTAAGGAACATTTTCCTCTCTAATAGCAAGTTGGAAAAACTTACTAAAATTCCAAGCTTTCTTTGATATTTCTTTCTTTCTCAGCTTTCTTTATGTTTCTTCAATGGAGTTTTTCTTTTGTAAAGTGTATTAGGTTAAGAATAAATTCAATGAAAAACAATAGATACATGCAACAAAAGTGCCTTGGCCGAATTTCACAAATTCAAACACAAGTCATGTAATTTCATTTTCATTTCAAATTTATTTAGTCAACTTGCATAAATATCCTAATAACACTTTATTAGATATTTAATTAAGTCAACAAAGGCAACTAATATCATTTACTACAAATATCCTAATGTAAATATTTATATTTTAATTAATTTAATCATTTAAAAATTAAATAATTAATTAATTAATCAAATACAAATATATTAATATATGTATAATATTTCATTAAATATTAAAAATATATATTCATTTAGGATATAAGTCAAATAACTCATTTTGACCATTAATTAATGTGTATTTAAATTAATCAAGTATTAAATGTAAATACACAATAATTAGGCAAATGACTATCTAGTCCCTTTAGCACGTATCTTGCGTTTAACCTTTAAACGACTTTATAAATAATCAATATTATTTTTACACAATAATGATGGTGGTTTTTACCCTGAGAAAGATTCAAATGCTGATGAGGGGCAGAACTATTAGTATACTTAGCCAACAATGGATAATATGGGCCTAAGGGTTCGGAGAGACATAAGGAATTTGACAGAATGACCCGACCCCATTATTCAAAGGGGTTCATGTAAGGGCTGAGTATGTTAATGATGAATCAAGTTGGTACGCCGACCCAACCTATAGAATAAATGTTGGATTTGGGTTCATTTGAGTATTTGTGGAAACCCTTCCGAGAGGGTTCATGCTTAGAAACCCGACATGGTTGAAGAGGTCAGCGGGAGGTTTGACTAGTATCATCCACATCGGTATGCTGACCCGAGGAACGAAGATGAGATCACATGCCAATATGCACTTGAGTCAAGTGATGTATGCCATAAAGTGAGAAGATATCATTCTAGAAGGTTAATGATGACTATGGGAAAACAGTGGTTTACCGTGAAAGTAACCCTTGTCAGCCGTCATAGGATAGTACAGTGGTAGAGAAGAGCTTTCATAGACCGCCATAGGTCGTGCAGTGACAGAGAAAAAAAAGCTAATTTGATTGGTCGAATTGTGGATAGTTGAGGAAAGTTGTAACTACAATGATGATAGAGTGACATGAGCTAACGTCATAGGCGGTTGAATAGTGGATTTGGAAGCCTATATAAATGGGTTGAAGTTTCAGATTTAAGGGTTAGCTAAATTTACATCTCAACACTTAGAGAGAAACTAAGAGCCAAAAATCTAATGATAGTGAGAGAAAGCTGGTCGGTTGTTCGACTATTAAGAGATTTGTAATGGGCTAGTGTAAGACCCGAGGTATCGTAAACTCTTTGTAAGTTCATTACCCCAGTTGTAGCTCTGGTCGGTCTTAACTCCGAACAGTAATAAAACACACCCTATTTTTCCCGTCGACGTATGTTGAAGTCTCTCTCCATCGAACCACGTAAATCCTAACACTGTGATTTATATGTCTGCTTGTTGAGTTTGCATTTGATTTCCTACTAACCAAATAAATTCACTACTGAGAGAGGTTTGTTCGATGGATTAATATATATATTATAATGTAAAAATAAATAAACTTGTTGATGGTGTTTTCAGGTCTTATGTTATTTAAGGAGTACGGCATGGGTAAAATGGGTAATTCCCTTCTTGGTCAGGATCATTAATACCGACCCGACCACATGAGTAAATGGCCGAACATTTGAGTTCGGATGATCGAGCAATTATGAGATCGACAGCAGCATCCTCAGTTCAAAAGACCATTATGACCGCCTCATGAAGACCGAGCACATGGCGAGGCGTGCTCATTAAGATAAAATATCCTATTTTTACGGATAAGATGACAAGTTATCCTACCTTCATGGGGTAAACTGATATGTCAGTGTCCTAGTAGAATGAAGGAAGTGAAGGTAGTTTTTGACTGGGAATCCTTATGGGAAAAGGAATTGTTTCAACTAGGAAATTCTTGTATGAGAAGGAATCTGATTTCTACACTATTATAAATAGAAGGGTAGAGTGTGCGTAAGGGGCATCAGAATCAATATCAAGATCATTACGATCAGACTTGTAAAACACAAGAGATATGAGAGAAGCATATCTCAGTAATAAAAAGTATAATTCGGTTTGTGTCCGTGGACGTAGGTTGGATCTGATCCGCCAAACCACGTTAAATCTCCTTGTTGATTGGTGTATTTATCTGTCTTTTGCCAAATTTGCTTTTGGTTCCCCCATAACTGAACAAATTCACTATTGAGGGAGGATTATCTCGGGAGTAAAAAACCCATATTTTCCTTGAGACCAAAATCAGCCGTCAACAGTTGGCGCCGTCTGTGGGGAGTTTCAGACAAAAAGCAGTACACGTGGTAAGACAATGGCAGAAGATGGAAATCGCCGATCATCAGGAATTCCAACTACGGACTGGGTAGAGAAGATAGAAGAAAACATGAGGAAAGATAGGGAGGAAAACCAAGCCCTTCTAAAATCCATGATGGACCGACTAGAAAGGATGGAAGGGAGGAACAACAAAAGATTTGAAGCCGGAACCAGTCAGAGAAGAGGTGAGACAGCGAAAGGAAAAAAGGTTGTAGATACAAGTGAAGACGATAGACCCAGAAAGAGGGGCCCCTACGGGGTAAAATCCATAGTGGTAGAAAAAGATTCACAAACAGATGACACATGGGAAGAAGAAGAGGGAAGACAGCCGCCAGATTCCTCCTATGATAGCCCCCGAAACATCAGAAGGGGAAAAAGGAAGTATGGCGAGGCTGAACGAGAGACCTCAAGTCATGAGGAGTGCCACACCCGGGAAAATAGACACGAAGAAGGCCGCAAGAGGCGGCATGGTAACTCAGATAGCGACATGAGGTCTTGGTTGAGGAAAGAGATGGCCAAGTGGGGAGTAAACCTCAAGACCGATGCAGGAGATGCCTGGGACGGTGATGAGGAATCTCCCCTCACAGAAGAAATAAGGTCGGCAAAATTCCTGAGACGATTCAACATGCCCTCCATGACACCCTACAAGGGCCATACTGACCCAAAATCCCATATTGAAAGCTTTGTCCTATTAACGGAAGTCTAAGGAGTGGTAGGGGATGCCGTTTGCAAAGTATTCCCCCTAACCTTAGGGGGATCCGCCATTCTATGGTACAGAAGTCTAGCCCCAAGGAGCATCAGTAACTTCGCGCAACTCAAAAAATCTTTTGTGCGGCACTTCAAAGGGGCATGTGTTCCTAAAAAGACAATAGGAGAGTTAAGACTCATGAAGCATGGAGATGACGAGCCCCTGAAGGCTTTCATTGAAAGATACCATAATATGGTGCTCGAGGTCGGTGGATATGAGTCCCTCGAGGCCTTGGAAAGTTTAAAGGGGGACTTAAGGGTCGGAAAGCTATGGACTCACCTAAGAATCCAAGATACACCGGATTAGCCCGAAAATTCGTTTTGTTGGAGAACGAAGAGAAAATCTCCCGGAGGGGGACATCTATCAGAGAGAGGACAATAAGGGCAGGCCCCCCGCCGGCCAAATAGGGAGTTCAAAAAACCGCCCCCGAGACGCAAGGAATTCAAGCCAATACCTCGGAATGACCATGAAAGAGGAATCCCGAACCAAGTAAACCATGTAGTCAGGGAAGAAGCATACATTCCTCTGAACAAGCCACTAGGACAAATCGTCATGGAGATCTAGGAAAAAGGTCTATTAATAGAGCCTAACCTCATGAGATTCCCCCCAGATAAGAGAAATAAAACATCCTATTGCGCACATCATAATTTGAGAGGGCATCCGACGGACGGGTGCAAAGACTTGCGGGAACAAATGGAAGACCTGGCTCGAAATGGATATTTAAATAAATACATTGACCATGAGGTTATGGCGGCTAGACAGAGGGCACAGCGCCGACATGTAAATATCATCGCAGGAGGAAAATGCCCTTAATGTCTCGGACACTCTTTGATCCCTATTTCCTTGATCATTCGGATCCGTGGGAAGCATAGCACGGGGATGGATGATACCCCCGTGGCGATTACTTGCTCCAGTGTTACCGAGCATAAGGAGGAAAATACCCTTAATGTCTCGAACACTCTTTGATCCCGATTTCCTTGATCATTCAGATCCGTGGGAAGCATAGCACGGGGAGGGATGATACCCCCGTGGCGATTGCTTGCTCCAGTGTTACCGAGCATAAGAAGGAAAAATGCCCTTAATGTCTCGAACACTCTTTGATCTCTATTTCCTTGATCATTCGGATCCGTGGGAAGCATAGCACGGGGAGAGATGATACCCCCGTGGCGATTGCTTGCTCCAGTGTTACCGAGCATAAGGAGGAAAATGCCCTTAATGTCTCGAACACTCTTTGATCTCTATTTCCTTGATCATTCGGATCCGTGGGAAGCATAGCACGGGGAGAGATGATACCCCTGTGGTGATTGCTTGCTCCAGTGTTACCGAGCATAAGGAGGAAAATGCCCTTAATGTCTCGGACACTCTTTAATCCCTATTTCCTTGATCATTCGGATCCGTGGGAAGCATAACACGGGGAGGATGATACCCCCGTGGCGATTGTTTGCTCCAGTGTTACGAGCATAAGGAGGAAAATGCCCTTAATGTCTCGAACACTCTTTGATCCCTATTTCCTTGATCATTCAAATCTGTGGGAAGCATAACACGGGGATGGATGATACCTCTGTGCTGATTGCTTGCTCCAGTGTTACCGAACAGAAGGAGAAACATGCCCTTAATGTTTCGGACACTCTTTGATCCCTACTTATTTGGTCATTCGGATCCGTGAGAAGCATAGCACGAGGAGGGATTATACCCTCGTGGCGTTTGTTTGCTCCAGTGTTACCGAGCATAAGGAGGAGTATGCCCTTAATGTTCCAGACACTCTTTGATCCCTACTTATTTGGTCATTCGGATCCGTGAGAAGCATAACACGAGGAGGGATTACGCCCTCGTGGCGTTTGCTTGCTCCAGTGTCACCAAGCATAAGGAGGAACATACCCTTAATGTTCCGGACACTCTTTGATCCCTACTTATTTGGTCATTCGGATCCGTGAGAAGCATAGCACGGGGAAGGATTATGTCCTCGTAGCGTTTGCTTGCTCCAGTGTCACCGAGCATAAGGCGGAACATGCCCTTAATGTTTCGGACACTCTTTGATCCCTACTTGTTTGGTCATTCGGATCCGTGAGAAGCATAACACTAGGAGGGATTATTCCCTCCTGGCGTTTGCTTGCTCCAGTGTTACCGAGCATAAAGAAGAACATGCCCTTAATGTTTCGGACACTCTTTGATCCCTATTTCTTTGATCATTCGGATCCGTGAGAAGCATAGCACGACGGGAGATTATGCCCTCGTAGCGTTTGCTTGCTCCAGTGTTACCGAACATAAGGAGGAATATGCCCTTAATGTTTCAGACACTCTTTGATCCTTATTTCTTTGATCATTCGGATCCGTGAGAGGTATAGCACGGGGATGGATTGTGCCCTCGTAGCGTATGCTTGCTCCAGCGTTGTAAGGAGGAGCCCTCAAACAAATACACAGGCTCCATGGTGACCTGAAGTATATAGGATGTGCCCTTACTATTCCAAACGCTCTTTGATCCAAATCCTGGTTCGCCGGGACTCTGAATTGGAAGATTCAGAATTGTGTTTTGGAGACCTCGGACAGGACGCTGTTTTGAGGCATCTGTGTTGTTGTTTACACTTGCGAAACGTTTTGTTTTGGGATAAGTGCTCAGTCACCCCGCCTTTTGATTTTATTTTCCAAAGTTTTTGTTTTTGTTTTCCGCTGGTCTGGCAAGGGGACGCCCGTGCCAGATTCGGTAGGGCTTCAAAAGGTTGATTCACTCCCTTCTGAGCAAGTCCCAAGGATTATTCTGCTCGGGGCTGGATTTCGTTTCGCCGATGCCACTTGGTTATTCGGCTCGGGGCTGGATTTCGTTCCGCCGAGGCCACTTGATTATTCGGCTTGGGGCTGGATTTCGTTCCACCGAGGCCACTTGGTTATTCGGCTCGGGGCTGGATTTCGTTCCGCCGATGAGGCCATTATGGTTTCTCTCAGCTCGGGGTCGGGTTACGTCCTACCGAGTCTGCCTCTTTGGACTAGGGACTTAACATTCCCCCAGAGCCAAGTGTTTCTCTCAGTTCGGGGTCGGGTTACGTCCCACCGAGTCTGCCTCTTTGGACTGGGGACGTAACATTCCCCCAGAGCCAAGTGTTTTTCTCAGCTCGAGGTCGGGTTACGTCCCATCGCGTCTGTCTCTTTGGACCAGGGACGTAACATTCCCCCAGAGCCAAGTGTTTCTCCCAGCTCGGGGTCGGGTTACGCCCCACCGCATGATCTAAATTCCAGCTCGGGTTGTCCCCTTATGGCCGGGCCTCGAATGATCGTTTGCAGGAGATTATTCGGAGCAAATTATGAAAGATAAAAAGTGGAATATAAACATATAAAAAAAAGAGTCAGCCATCAGTCCGTCAGGAGCACTACTCTTTTTATATAGTTCCCTGCACCAACTTGTATGACTCGTTGGAACCGAGAACTAGGGGACAGATGTTGATGGTGTTTTCAGGTCCTATGTTATTAAGGAGTACGGCAGGGGTAAAAAGGGTAATTCCCTTCTTGGTCAGGATCATTAATACCGACCCGACCACATGAGTAAATGGCCGAACACTTGAGTTCGGATGACCGAGCAATTATCAGATCGACAGCAACATCCTCAGTTCAAAAGACCATTATGACCGACCTCATGAAGACCGAGCACATGGCGAGGCGTGCTCATGAAGATAAAATATCCTATTTTTACGGATAAGATGACAAGTTATCCTACCTTCATGGGGTAAACTGATAAGTCAGTGTCCTAGTAGAATGAAGGAAGTGAAGGTAGTTTTTGACTAGGAATCCTTATGGGAAAATTGAATTGTTTCAACTAGGAAATTCTTGTATGAGAAGGAATCTGATTTCGACACTATTATAAATAGAAGGGTAGAGTGTGCGTAAGGGGCATCGGAATCAATATCAAGATCATTACGATCAGACTTGTAAAACACAAGAGATATCAGAGAAGCATATCTCAGTAATAAAAAGTATTATTCGGTTTGTGTCCGTGGAAGTAGGTTGGATCTGATCCGCCGAACCACGTTAAATCTCCTTGTTGATTGGTGTATTTATCTGTCTTTTGCCAAATTTGCTTTTGGTTCGCCATAACCGAACAAATTCACTATTGAGGAGGATTGTCTCGGGAGTAAAAAACCCATATTGCCCTTGAGACCAAAATCATCCGTCAACAAAACTTATGTTAAATCCAATGAAAAACCAGACTTGTTTCCCAATTCTAATCCACTTGTCATCTTATACCAAATCAACAATCAATACTGAAAGATAAAACTGAATTACCTAAACTTGCAAGACAGAGTAAACCCTTAAAATAAATTTTGAGAAACGTTGCAAGTATCAGAATTGAAAGAAATTAATTTAGGAAGAAAATCTGCCGACTGAATTTATGTTTTCTTGTGGTTAAAAAATTGGCTGTTAAAATTTAAAAGTAAGTATTTATTATATAAAAATGCGAAACTATTTCAATTTAAATTTAGATATCAAAATCAAGACTAATGATATTATTTAATCCGATGATTTTTTTTATCTCGAATCATAATAAAAAAAAATATTATGAGACGAGATGTCCCAACTATCATTGGTGAAGTCATAAACACAATCTAACAAAAACTTTCTTGAAGCTGCCGACATCACCTTGGGTGAAGTCGGCGGCATCAACTTCACTTTAATTTTCCTATGTTTTCCTAAGGTGGTATATCATGTATCGGGTGTATATGTCATCTCTCTCACAGTAGGCGGGCCCCGCACAGTTGTGGGACGGGTGTATATGTCATCTCTCTCACAGCAGGCGGGCCTCCGACACATAATATAATTTTCGATGTTTTCCTAACTTTTTTCTTTGTCCTTCTCTTCTCTTCTTACACTTTTCTTCACCCCCACCACTTTTTTCTTGTCTCAACTTTTCTCAATTTTTTCTCTACTCCTACATCAACACCCCGCTTCCCCCTCATATTTTGCCCTTTTCTTCTTCTTCTTCTCTTACATTCCCATCCTCTTCATTTTTTCTTTTTTTTTTGTTTTGTTTTGTTTTGTTGTCCAGATCTTTATTGATCTATGGATCCACCCATTTGTGATGGTAAATTTCCAATCTTGTGTTGAACTTTTTTTTTTTTTTTTTTTTTTTTCTGTTTTGCAGAAATTTAATTTTCTTTTCATTGGCCGAGAGCAGATCTGTACGAGAAAGATGATAAATCTATTTGTGAAAATGAAGATGAGAGCTTATTCATAGGTTTTTTATTTTCTTTGTAATAGATTGAATATGGCTTGTTGTAAAAGTTCTATATTATATATTTTCTATAATTATTTTGGACTTCATATTCACCAAAACTAATAGAGATTGGACATTTGGGCTAGTCCGTAAAATCCTCAAGCTTCTTCAGAACATCTCTGTGTGAATACGATTTCCGATCCGAATAGTTTTGGGAAAGATTTCGATTTCCAATTTCTGATCCGAATATGATTTTGGTGTGAATACGATTTATGATCTGGAAAGATTTCGCTAGAGGCAAGACGTTATCGATAGGCGACAAGTTGCCTCATCACCTTTAACCTCAAAACACACATACATGTCATCGCATACATATCATACACATCCACTTCAAATCATCCAGATAACATATCATATCATGTCATGCATCCATTCGGTACATACTTTACTTCCATACATAACATATCGTATCAAACATCGAAAACATATCGTCCCCGTGGTCGGACCCAACCAATCACATACACATACACATGGGCCCAGACTCAGACATCAAAGACCGTTGTGTTAACGACTACTGTTGGATTCTCATCTTCTCCAAAGCTTATCCTCAAAAGTATAAACCTGAACCTGCAACACAAACACGAGATAATATGGGTTGGACCTTTTAAAATATTTGGTGAGTGAACACTAAAAGCAACGTCAAAATATTATATCATATACATATATATAAACATATAACAAAAATAACGTCGAACCTGACCAGATGAGTGTGGCTGATAAGTGTGTATTATACCCACTTATTCATGCATTCTTAACTTACTATTTTGTTAGGTTTCATATTATTTAATGTATTTTATAGTTTCTTTTATGTTTTATTTGTAGGAAGCATTGGAACATGGATCTTGAGGCAATTTGACTTGTTTTGGGAACTTACGGACGCATCAGAAGCATGTGGGAAGGCTAAAAACACAGAAATGACCAATCCTGAAAAAGTGTCTGGCATCGTGACGCCCACTTCTGGTGTCGCGACGCCCCAATAGTATCTCACAAAGATTTTCCTGAGAGAACAGCGTCGCAACTCCACTTTTTGTCGTCGCGACGCTGCGGCAGACACCTAGAAACATCAGAAAACAGGGTTTCACATGTACAAAGACTCCATGACTTCCCTATAAATACATAAGCTCGTTCAAAACCCTAAAAGATGAGGCTAATACACAACACAATGACTCAAAACACATATTTTAGAGAGATCCAAAGAGAAAGATTGAAGAGTGATAAGAGAAGACGAAGTGGTACGTCCGGAGACGAAGGGATTCGATTCAGGTTTAATCTTCTAGTTTCTTCTTTAAACGCTAATGATGTCTAATATGTTCATGATATTATTTTCATTGTTTTATTATTTGGTCATTAACTAACTCCAAAATTCTAGAGGATGATGTAGCCAATGCTTGAACCTATTTATTGATTGCCTGTTTGAGTTTTATGAAGTTTTAATTCAGTTTATTTATATTCTCTTGCGTTTAATGCTTCTTGTTTGTTGGCCACAAATTGAGATGATAAATGTTTAGAATCTATCGCTCGGGAGAGAGATATTTTGAATAGGAATAATCTAGGAGATTTGTAGAGTTCGGGAGAATCTATAATTCCTTTGAAGTCGTTAATAAAGAATCACAAAGTATAATGAGTTGTTAATTATTGGATTTTTTAGCGATATCGAAGTCTGTAATTAATAATCTTTTCACTATTGCTTGGGAGAGGGAGTAGAATACTTTAGGATTCTTGGCTTATAAACAATGCAACTAAATAAGAATTGAATGGCATGACAAATACATGGGGGATAGCTAGGTGAAATCAGACTCTAGAATCTCTCTCATATTGGTTTCTCCTAATTACATATTTTAATATCTTATTTATTTAGTTTTTAATCTTAATTTAAATTACTTCTAAATAAAGTTAGGTTTATTAATTATAGTACTTGTGAGTTGAATACAATCCATGTGGGTTCGACACTCTTTCACTTATCTTTACTAAAATTTGACATCGTACACTTGCGGTACGATATAAAATATCGTAACAAGTTTTTGGCGCCGTTGCCGAGGATTATTAATTTAATTCACATTAATATTATTACCGAGTAACCTTAGCTTTAATTTAGATTTTATTTTTCTTTTAAGTTTTATTTTTATTTTGTTTTTATTTGATTATTTTTTCTGTCTTTCTGTGCTTCAGTGAATGCGAAGATCCACAAGTCTCAACTTGCTGCTGTTTGATCATGAACTAGAAAGAACAGCGAGAATACTAAGGAAAGAAAAGACACTTGAAAAAGAAGCAATGTCGGCTGAAAACAGAGAGAACAAGGTGGCAATTCGAGATCACTTCAAGCCGGTCATAGACGATAACTATTCTGGAATTGCGCACTCACCAATCAATGCTAATAACTTTGAGCTTAAACCTTCATTGATCAACATGGTACAAAAGAATCAATTTGGGGGTTCAGTTGTAGAGGATCCCAATGTGCATTTATGGATGTTCTTGGAGATGGCAGATACCATAAATATGAATAGCGTGACTAAAGAGACCATCAGGCTACGCTTATTCCCATTCTCTTTAAGGGACAAAGCGAGAGGTTGGCTGCAATCAATACCGACGGGGAGCATCATGACATGGCAGGATATGGCTACAATATTTCTTGCGAGGTTCTTTCCACCAGCTAAATCAGCCCAACTGAGAACATAAATTAGCATATTTAGGTAGTTGGAGACTGAGAATATGTATGAGGCCTGAGAGCGCTTTAAAGATCTACTTAGGAGGTGTCTGTTAGGGTTGGTGCTCAGAGCGCCAATTTTCTTATGTATTTCCCTGTAAATACTTATGTAACATTTTATTATGAATAAAATAAATAGTTTCTATTATATAACATCTCTTTTTATATGGTAAAGACGTAACACACCTTAGAATGATTAGTTATGATATTGTTGCAAAAGCGTCGCAACTGACATTGAGTTGTATCATGACGTTGTCATTCTTGGACAGTTCCTGGTCAAGGTTTACATTACTTGATCAGTAAAGTAAACATGTTGAGACTGGTACATGTCGTTTATTGGAATCTTGGATTCCAATGGTTTCTCAATGAACCATGAGTCTTGGAGACTCGTATAGACATGTAGGTGTTTATAGCGGATAAACATTGAACGACTCACCGAAGATTCTTAATGGATGGTACACCAACGTCAATAAGAATCTTCTCGGGTTGAGTGAGCATGGTGATTCTTTGACTTGAGATACCACTGTGGATATATGAGTTATCCTCCACACTTAGACGATAGTCACGTCACCGATCTATTTAGATCAGACCTCCGCATGTTCGTAGGGTGTGGACTGATGCTCTGGATATCCTATGTTTATAAAGAAAGAATCCGTCAGTTTTGTGTACAGAGCATAGGTATTCAATATGAAATTAGCAATATGTTAAATCCATGGGCCTATGGTACACTGTAGAAATTAGTTCTAAGTGTTATTACGAGATTGCTAATAGAAACATCGACGTGGTTATATCTATAGAGATTTGACGTTTATATCTATATCTCTGGAATAATCCGAATACCTGTGAAAGAGGAATTATACGTATGCAATGACCTCGACCTGTATGGTTCAATGAGTTTATTCGTGTTTGTCATAATTTACGAGTGGGTAGATTATGGATACGAAATTGGATTTCGTGACGGATATGTCTGAACCTAGAGAGTCTCACTAATGAAATATACTGTAGAGCACTAGGGCAACTTTTATGAATAATATTGATTATTTATAAATCGTTTAACGGTTAAACGAAAGATACACGCAAAGGGACCTAATGGTCATTTCCTAATTAATGTGTATTTGTATTTAATGAATAATTTTATTAAATACACATTAATTAAATGTCAAATTGTGATATTTGACATAAATATAAATGTATTTGAATATTTAAAGTAAATATAATACATATATTTAAAATATTTATATTTAAATAATTATTTAATTGTTAAATAATTAAAATAATTAAAATATAAATATATTAAGTTATGATTACATTAGGAAATGATATTATTTGAGTGGTTTGACTTATTGCAATTCATTAAATGTTGTAATGATCAAATACAACAAGTAAACTAGCTTTAATAAATTGAAATAAAAAAATATCTAGATATTTATTTTTATTCCCAAAATTCGGCCAAGTGGTTGGGGGAGTATAAACTATTTTGTTTCATTTTCTTTCATTAGGTTAAGCATCCAAAATATTACAAAGGAGAGTTGAGAGAAAAATTTTTAAGTGTTGAGAACAAAAGTGAAGAAATCTTTAATTTATGTAAGTTTTTCTAACTTTTCTTAAACTAGAAAGTTATTTCTATTGTTCTAAGCTACAATATGTGTTGCTTGGAAGTTTTTTTCTACTCTCTTGAATTTGTAATAAGTGTGTTGGAAGTTTGATGAAAGATGTTTGCATGTTTATTGAACAAAGTAAGCTTATAATTAGTTATTAAACTATTTTTTGATTATTTGATAATCAAGTTACCATTCTAGAGTTGTTAGGCCACTCATTGATGACCTAGAATTGTTCTTGTGTTATTTCAAAGTGGTGAGACTTGTTTGGTATTGTGAAAATTGAATTAAAGTGTTGAATTTATTTAATTTGGTGTAATTTATTCAAATGAAGAATTTGTAAAATTAGGGTTCTTAACCCTTTCCAAATTTAGGGATTTTCATATATGTGTTTTGTATTGATTTATATATGGTGTAGAATAAATTTGGGATTAATTGGATTTGATCTTGACTTATTTTGAACAAGATTGGACTAAATTGCACAAGTTGGAAAATTTCATGGCCTTCTCGACAATTTTGGCATTTTATGGATTTTTTGTTACATTTATGTTTTCATGTATTGGACATGTTAAATACATCTTGGTAATGATTTGGAATTACTTAAAATTATATTTGACAATTTAAGGACCAAAATGAACAAAATACAAAGTATTGGGTCGATTCGGCAATTAAGAAAAAATTTGATTTCTTTGGTAAAAATTTCAGATTTTAAGTATTAAGTAATTAAAATAAATAAGTTTATTTTAATTTCCCGAGAAAAATTTTGAAATCAGAAAATTTTGATTTTCCGCCTTCCGCTGTGTTACAAGATAATACCCCTAGAAACCCCAACAGTGCCCACAATATAATTTTGAAGACTGGGTTCAGATTCAGTTATTCTATAATGGGTTGAATGGGCCAAACATGACCATGGTCGATGCATCTGCTTGAGGAATCGTGTTGAAGAAATCTGCTACAAACGCCTATGCTTTATTAGAGGAGATGACTATTAACAATTTCCAATGGCCAAGTGAATGCACACGCGTGCCTAAGGTGGCGGATATATATGAGGTGGATACTATTGTTGTACTTATAGCTCAAATGTCATCTCTCACGACTCATTTAGCAGCATTGACCAATCATTAGGGCCAACCATCTATTGAAGCTGCTGCTACTAATATAATGATCTTACTTGTCGGAGGATATTAGCAAGTCCAATATGTGAACAATCGGAACTTTAGCAACTATATAGGCAATCATCTGCCTAACTATTATCATCCGAACTTGTCATATGCTAACACAGAGAATGTCTTGCAGCCTCCTCTTGGATTCAATAATCAAAGAGCTGAGCAGAAACCATCATTAGAAGACCTCATGAACACGTTTGTTGCTAAAACTTCATGAAGGTTTGAGAAGAATGAGTCGAGGCTGAACAACATTGAAACACATATGGGCAACATAGGGGCAACGATGAAGTCTTTAGAAGTGCATATTGGGCAGATTGTTTATTCCATGGGTAATCAATAAAAATGGATGTCTCCTAGTAATACTAATGTCAACCCCAAAAAGCAGTGTCAAGCCATAACCCTCAGGAGCGGAAAAGAGATTAAAGACACCTCTCAGGACTTAGATAGTAAAGAAAAATAAACGACACTTCAGGAGTAAACAGTAACAGAAAAAGAGAATAATGTAGCAGCTCCTCCATATAAACCACCTCTTATCCCAAAGACACATTTTTCATACCCTTAGCACTTTCAAAAGAAGAAATTGGATGCTCAATTCGCCAAGTTTCTTGACATCTTTAAGAAGATCCATATAAACGTCTCCTTCGCATATGCTTTGGAATAAATGCCAACTATGTGAAGTTTATGAAGGAGATGATGTCTAAGAATAGGAAGCTGGAAGATTTTGAAACTGTAACACTCACAGAAGAGTGTAGTGCTATCATACAGAAGAAGCTTCCTGCAAAACTGAAGGATCCTGGCAGCTTTACCATACCTTACACTATTAGGAATCGATATTTTGGTAAGGCGCTATGCGATTTGGGTGTAAGTATAAATATCATGCCCTTATCCATCTACAAACAGTTAGGCATAGGTGAGGCCAAGTCAACCACAATGACATTACAGCTAGCAGATAGATCTATCACCTACCCACGAGGAATAGTAGAGGATGTCTTGGTTAAGGTGGATAAGTTTTATTTTCATGCTGACTTCCTTGTTCTTGATATGGAAGAGGATCATGATGTCGTAATTATCCTTTGGAGACCTTTATTGGCAACAGGCAGAGTGATCATTGATGTGCAAAAAGGTAAATTGAAAATGAGAGTTCAAAATGAAGAAGTCGCCTTCAGTGTTTTCAAAGCCATGCCAAGTCCTCAAGGTGATGCAGAATATCACAAGGTAGATATTGTAGAGAATAGAGCTACAAATATGCATGGTGAATCAATATTTCAGCACCTTACGAGCGTAATACATCCGTGCATAAAAGAAGATCCTCCACAGCCAAAACTGAAACCACTCCCAAAGCGCTGGAAAAAGAGGAAATCCAGAGTCAGTGCTCACTTGAAGATGATCCATGAGAAGCTCAAAACATGGTCGAGCAAATTTTCCCATAGGTGCAGTCTAAAATTTCAACCATCTGTAGTCCCTGGAGGACCATCCATGGATAAACTGCTACCGCCTGCTGTACTATCTTTTTCATGTCATAACAACCGATGGATACCAAAGAAGAAAGCACACGATACTACCCCGTACACAATATTGAAGCCATCATGACCATTTGGGTGGTTGCATCTGGCTGAATACGTTAAATTTAACGCTAGTGGGGAGGCAACCTTTGCATTTGCCTATTTTTATTTTTTTTTCTTTAATATTATTTTATTGTGTGTTAATTGCTTGTTTATTATTTGCATGACTATTTATGCAGGTAGCACAACCCAAACAACCCGCGCAATCAAATTCTAACCAGTAGGAGCCTGATCAACTCCATGCACGGTAGTGTTGTTCCTTGTTTTTGTTTCTTTATGTTTATCTTACATTGAGGACAATGCAAGTTTTAAGTTTGGAGCTGTGTGCATGTAGTGATAGTTTCTGCTATTAAAAAAATTATTGTTGTTGTTTTTTTTTTAATCCTTGATAGTAAAGAATAAGTTTAATGATGAATTTTGTTTACTTTAGATGAAATCAACGATAAGTTCCCAATTGATTTTTATCTGATGCATTGAGTATGTGATCTAGGTTAGACTCATAAGCACTTAACAATAGTTTTTTAGTAGTAAGAACCTAAGTAGTTGGCAAAGTGATTAGTTGAAGAAATTGTTTGCCGATGAATGACTGTTTGCTTAGATATCTATCTCAATATGCTAGTGTTATGATGTATGGTATGATAAGAAAAAGAAAGAAAAGAAAAAAAAATTGAAAAGAAATTTTTTTATTAAACCACCTATAACCGATAAGCGTAAAGCTACCCATGAATGAGTGTTAGGACCATCATGAGGAGAAATGCTACCTTAAAGGGTAGGCGTGTTGAAAAAAATGAAAAAAAGAAAAAAAAAAAGGAAAAAAATCGTACCATACTGAGCACATAATAGGGAAATACATAGTACTTTTGAGACATCTAGGTTGGTTATTTGACTCATCGAATCTCAATTTTTTAGACGAAATCATTGTGTTGGCTTACTTAAGAGTCGAGCTATGAATGAACCTTTACACAAATACACTGTGAGTCTGGCTTAGATGATTTATTCAAGAACTTGGATTTGAGTTGCTTTGAGTACTTTGAAGATTCTCTGATTTCATTGGTAGCATTCTTTGAGGACAATATTATGTGTGACTATCGAGATTATTTTCTTTGCTTTTATTATTATTATATTTTTGCATGATTGCATGTTTGTGAATGACGTTTGTGGGTGTCGTCGCTATAAGCCCTCACGAAACTATAACTAATCTACTAGGACCGCCTAGGGGTTTAAAGGCTTGTTGCATACGCTAAATGCAACTGTGATCCCTACGAAAGTGGCCTAGTTAATTTTGTTAATTTTGTTTGTTTATTTTTATTTAGTCTTTTGCTCAGGACTAGTAAAATCTTAAGTTTGTGGGTGTTTGATAAGTGCGCATTATACCCACTTATTCATGCATTCTTAGCTTACTATTTTTTTAGGTTTCATATCATTTAATGTATTTTGTAGTTTCTTTTATGTTTTATTTGTAGGAAGCACTAGAACCTTGATCTTGGGGTAATTTGACTTATTTTGGGATATTACGGACGCATCTGAAGCACGCGGGAAGGCTAAAAATGTAGAAATGACAAATCCTAAAAAATTGCTTGGCGTCTCGACTCC
The DNA here is from genome assembly GCA_019454045.1 of Zanthoxylum bungeanum. Taxonomy (NCBI): domain Eukaryota; kingdom Viridiplantae; phylum Streptophyta; class Magnoliopsida; order Sapindales; family Rutaceae; genus Zanthoxylum; species Zanthoxylum bungeanum. The sequence goes on from SKCR01037420.1 coordinate 47,638, forward strand.
CCAACAGCATCTCACAAAGATTTTCCTGAGAGAACAATGTGGCGATGCTGTGGCAGACACCCAGAAACATCAGAAATCAGGGTTTTATCCAGGACTTCCCTATAAATACATAAGCTCGTCCAAAACCCTAAAAGTGGAAGCCAATACACAACACAAAGACTCAAAACACATATTTTAGAGAGATCCAAAGCGAAAGATTGAAGAGCGACAAGAGGAGACGAATGCGGTAACGTCCGAATACGAAGGGATTCTATTCGGGTTTAATCTTCTAGTTTCTTCTTTAAACTCTAATGATGTCTAATATGTTCATGACATTATTTTCATTGTTTTATTATTTGATCAGGAACTAACTCTATAATTCTAGAGGATAATGTAGCCAATGCTTGAACCTATGTATTGATTGCGAGTTTGAAAGTTTTAATTCAATTTATTTTTATTCTCTTGCGTTTAATGCTTGTTTTTGTTGGCCACAAATTGAGATGATGAATGTTTAGAATCTATCGTTCGAGAGATATGGATTTTAAATAGGATCTAGAGAATATAACCAATGAATTTCGTAGAGTTCGGGAGAATCTATAGTTCATTTGAAGTCGTTAATAAAGAATCACAAAGTATAATGAGTTGTTAATTATTGGATTTTTTTAGGGCTATCGAAGTCTATAATTAATAATCTTTTCACTATTGCTCGGGAGAGAGAGTGGAATACTTTAGGATTCTCTGCTTATAAACAATGCAACTAAATAAGAATTGAATGGCATGACAAATACATATGGGATAGCTAGGTGAAATCAGACTCTAGAATCTCTCTCATATTGATTTCTCCTAATTACATATTTTAATATCTTATTCATTTACTTTTTAATCTTAATTTAAATTGCTTCTAAATAAAGTTAGGTTTATTAATTATAGTACTTAGTGTGAGTTGAATACAATCTTTGTGGGTTCGACACTTTTTCACTTATCTTTACTAAAACTTGACACCGTACACTTGCGGTACGATATAAAATATCACAACAGTGGCAGAGTTGAAAATTGAGAACAAAGTCATTTACATATACAGATCATAACATAACTAAAACTCGTATACATATATTGAACATATCCAACAACTTATAACAAAGATCGATATCTAAAATAGACACAGAAAGACTTTAACATCACAAGAAACAAAAAATCGATACAGAACTACAGATTCTCAAAAACACGTCAAGAACAAAAAGATACTGACATGACCTAAAAATACGTCATCAGAAAACAGACTAGTCGGATTTCCAAATTACGTCAATAGAAACTCATGACATACTAGAATACCAGATAACGTTAACAGAAGACTGACGTTAGAAGACAGAATCAAAAGAACGCCAAGAACGATGACACACTCACAAAGTGATTCTTTACTCCCAAGTATAAGAGTGTCGAAGTAATAAAATAACCCGGTAAGTCCGGGGTCGATCAGCTGGGAATAAATTTAATAGGATAAAATAATAATTCAATTAACAAAATAAAAATAAAAATAATAAAATAAAATATTAGGTTTAGGGGATCCACTCTTGATATTTCAAATATAAATCATTTTTACTTTTTATAAAATATAAATTATAATTAATTTTCAGTCAATTTATTTCATAATTATCAGATATTAATTATGCCAACACATGTAATTCGTCATGTCAATAATTAGTCATGACAAGGTACTAAATATGCCAAAACATATAAAACCAGCCAGAAAGACGGTGATAACATTTTTCAATAACAAATTCAGTTAGGTATTCAATTATGCCAAATATATAAAACCAGCCATAAAGACGGAACAATATTATTTATAATTAATCCAGATCTTTAATAGTCCACTCTCTCTCATTTATAGGATTCAAGTATTATCTGTGCTAATTGGGGACTGTCTACAGCTAGTCAAGAGTCCTCAATAAACTGGAAAAAGTATGAATTTTATTTGGAAAATTATCACAATTTATAAAATATAATATAAATAAAAATCATATATATTTTCATACCACTAACTTCACCATTTACCTCAGCATGATACAAATTAGTAGAACAAGATATAAATAAAAATATTCATAATTTTATAAATAAAAGAAAATAAATTACAAAAGAAAAAATACACACAAGAGCTCATCACACAAAGTCTCAAAAGAGACATGTAGAAATTTTGAAAGCAAAGCTTGCAATTGCTTTCCACCGAAAAAGTAATTGCAATTAATTTTGTTTTTGTTTTATCTTTTTCTGTTTGTTTTTATTCTTTTGTCTTTTTACTTTTATTTTGTTTTATTTTATATATTTATATAAAATATATGTGTAGTTAAATATATCATAAGCCATTTTGTTGTCAATCTAAACACGGTGAATATTTTTCAAGTCCGATTTGAATCTAGTTGTCACACTCTTGTAGGTTTATGGGTCTTGGAATTTTGATTTCTTGTCCATTTCCTGTTGAGCATCTGAAGCAGTATTTTACCTACACAATAAATAAAAATCATAAAAAATATATAAAATATAAATTTAATTATTAATTCACAAATGTGGTAAATTAAGGGATTAATGAAACTACAAATGTAAAATGATTAATTTTCCTTTTAATAAATGTATATTTTTTATTGTCCATCACACCTCCAACTAACTTATTACTAATTCCTAGTAATTTAAGCGAAAACATAAAAGAAAAATTATTATCCAAATCAGTAATTGTTTTCTTTCTTTCTAAATTATAAATAAGTAAATTCTCCTGTGCTTTTTACATTTCTTCTATACACCCATAAGACAAAGTACCAATCAATACATTGTGCCCATAATATTCACCGGTTTTGTTGAAAAGAGAGTAATATTTTTATCCTAAAGTTATAATAAAATTCACACATGTTGGCAGTGACAGTTTATTTATATACAAAAATAGCTTTTTTAAAATAGGACATCTTTAACCCTTGTAAAGAGCTTTGGGTCAGTGACTCCCAAACCAGTTGGCTTTAAAGTACTAGGTGTTAAGACACCCATGCAAACTTAATTGGTCGGATCTGAGATGTAAAAAAGAAGAAATGTTTGATTTCGTTAAGCTTTCTCTTTAACCCATATAACGAGCTTTGGGTCAGTGAATCCCAGAGCAGTTGGCCTTAGGGTACTAAGAGTTAAAACACTCATACAAACTTAATTGCTTGAGTTAGAGAGGTTACGAAATCAAACTTATTCACACACATTTTTTATGCTCAAGCTCTATCGTTTTACGTGAACAATCACTGCTTGCTGAGGCAAGATGTCCGGTTGCTAAATACAAGTTTGGTTTGTTTTTCTTCTTTTTTCCTTTTTTTAAATAAAAACACAAACTCCATTATTTTTAGGTGCTGCCTCCAACAAACTAGAGAACTGAATATTATAAAATTTTCACTCACAACACATGATCATATGTTGTCATGCATGTTGATAATACTTGTCAAATGAGAATATGAAAATCAAATTTAAACAATTTTATGGAGAATTCACAAATTTAAATAATTTAAAAGGAAATGAACAAAAATAACTTGTTAAGAAATAACATAAAAACAAAAATAAATTTTTATTTTTTTATTTTTATTTTTTACACACAAAACAAAATATATTTTTAAAAAAAAATAAAAAAAAAATATTCTTGTCAACTATCCTCTCCCCCTACTAAATTGAGACATGTTCCCCAATGTTTGAATAAGAAGAATTAGAGTTTAGAAGACATCACCTAATTCATGTGGAATTGACAATTGAATCTACAACACTGCTACTAAAAAGAAAGGTTATAACTTAAAACAATAAAAAAATAGTAAATTGAAATGTAGTTGTGATTGTGGCTCACATCTTCCTATGGTTTTACATCCAATAACGGCTTGAATGCCCTCTATGGGTCGAGGATACGCTTTTCATCTAATTTTCTTATAAATTGGCAAACATGGTCTTTTAAAGTCAGATTCCAAAGACTATAATTTAGCAAAGTGTTTTTTTTTTCAAAATACACAAAATAAAAAAACAATAAAAAATATATTTTATTTAAATAAACACAAAATAACACAAAAGTGAAAAAAATACAATAATGTTAAATTATTAACTCTATTTATTAATTTTATTTCCATCCAATGGCGTCAAAAACTTGACACACTCATAAAGTGGTTCTTTACTCCAAATATAAGAGTCTCAAAATAATAAAATAACCCAGTAAGTCTGGGGTCAATCAACAAGGAATAAATCTAATAGGATAAAATAATAATTCAACTAACAAAATAAAAATAATAAAATAAAATATTAGGTTTAGGGGATCCACTCTTGATATTTCAAATATAAATAATTTTTACTTTTTATAAAATATAAATTATAATTATTTCCCAATCAATTTATTTCATAATTATCAGGTATTAATTATGCAAACACATGTAATTTGTCATGTCGATAATTAATCTTATCAAGGTACAGTTGGGGTTTTGGCAAAATACCCGGTTACGCAGCGAAATGCGGGAAAATCAAATTTTCCCATTTCTTTAATTTTTCTTGGGTAATTAAAATAAAATTATTTATTTTAATCACTCAATACTCAAAAACAGAATTTTTTAACCCAAAAATCATAATTTCAGTAAATTACCATACAACCCCAAAACTTTTTATTTTAATCATTTTAGTCCTAAGTTGTTCAAAACAAGCTTAGCTGATTTTCAATCACAACCAAAATGATTTTTACATCAAATATACATTAAAACAGAAATATGAAAATTTTTCCAAATTTTTCAGTAATTACGGAAATACCCCTAAACTTTGTATTTTGATCATTTTAGTCCTAATTTATCAAATACATAATTAGGTGATTCCAAATCACTACCAAAATGATTTATACATGTCTTATACATGAAAATACAAATTACAATTCCAGAAAACAATTTTTCCCAAATTCCCGAGAGGTCCCTTAATTTTCCAGGATTTATAATTTGGTCCTTTTTATTTCAAAACATGTCAAGACCAAATCCAATCAATCCCAAATTTAATATACATCATTTATACATAAAATTACAAGACATATATGAAAATCCCCAAATTTGGAAAGGGTTATGAACCCTAATTTTATAATTTCTATAAATTGATAAATTACACCAAATTAAACAAATTCAATACTTTAATTCAATCCTTACCACACCAAACAAGTCTCACCACCATGAAACAACTCAAGAACAATTCTAGGTCATTTATGAGTGGCTAAGCAACTCTAGAATGACAACCAAATCATCTAATGACCAAAAGTGTGCTAATTAACCATTAATAAGCAAACTTTGTTTATATACATGCATACATCTTTCATTCATGCTTCCAACCATCATATTACAAAACTAAAAGAGTAGAGAAACAACCAAACATCATATGTTAAAGCTTGGAACCCTAGAAACATTTTTCTAGTTGAAAAGGAATTGAAAAAACTTACAAAAGTGTAAGTTTTCTTCAAATCTTCTTCTTTTCTTCACATTTTTCTCTCAACTCTCTTTTGTAATATTTTTGGAAGCTTAACACACAAATTTGAAAATGAAAAATGAAACCCTTATATATGTAGGGTTAGGAACGAAATTGGACATTTTTGGAAATAAAAATTTGGTAATTTTTAATCAATATTAAAGAAGCCAAATTCAATTTTACTACATTTTTCCAAAAAGTAAAATACATGTGCACCAATCATATTTTGCTATTTAAAAGCATAATGATGATAAAGATAAATGTATTTAATTATTCGAATTATTTAACAATTAAATAATTAGATAATTACTTAATACAAATATCTAAATATATGTATCATATTTACTTTAAATATTTCATAATACATATATTTGGAACATGTGTCAAATACTTTATTTGACCAAAAATTAATGTGTATTTAATAAAATCAAGTATTTAATCCAAATACTCATTAACTTGTAAATGACCGAATAGCCCCTATGCATGTATCTTTTCGTTTAACCGTTAAACGATTTATAAATAATCAATATTATTTATAATAATTGCCCTAGTACTCTTCGAGTGTGTTTCATTAGTGAGACTCTCTAGATTCAGGCATATCCGACACGAAATCCAATTTCGTGTCCATAATCTACCCACCCGTAAATTATGATGACCACAAATAAACTCACTGAATCATACAGGTCGAGGTCATCGCATACGTATAATCCATCCATCACAGGTATCCAGATTATCCCAAAGATATAGATAATAATGTCAAATCTCTATAGGTATAATCCCGTCGACGATTCTATTAGCAATCTCTTAATAACACTTAGAATTACTTCTATAGTGTACCACGGGCCCATGGATTTAACATATTGCTAATCCTTTAATGGATACATATGCTCTGTACACAGAACTGATGGATCATATCTTGATACACACAGGATATCATGAGGATCAGTCCACACCCAACGAATAGGCGGAGGTTTGATCTAAATAGATCGGTGACGTGACTGCCATCAAAGTATGGAGGATACCTCATACATCCACTGTGGTATCTCAAGTCGAAGGACCACTATGCCCAGTTGACCCAAGAAGATTCCTATTGACGTTGGTGTACCATCTATTAGGATATATTCGGTGAGTCATTCAGTGTTTATCCAATATAAAAACCTAGACATTTATATGAGTCTCCTCAGAGTCATGGTTCATTGGGATAAACCATCGGACCAAGTCTCGATATACGACGTGTATTGGTCTCAGCGGATTTTACTAACCGACCCGTGTTAGTAAATCTTGACCAGGAACTTTATTTGATAATATACTTCTAGTAGTGTCACTTCCCAATGTCAATTACAAACTACTTTGTAACTGTGCACTATATTATATATTATCGGGTCTTTGTCCAATATATACATATCACTATATCATATTTAGTTTCAATCTAACCGTAATTAGATCAAATATGTATATAAAAGCAAGAAGTACTACCATAAATAAGTAATATTATGGAAAAAGGAATTGTTCGTATTCATGAATCGAACATAAATATGATCCGGATTGGCACTCCGAGCACCAACCCTAACAGGTACTAAATATGTCAAAACATATAAAACCAGCCATAAAGATGGTGATAATATTTGTCTATAACAAATCAAGTTAGATACTCAATTATGTCAAATATATAAAACCAGCCATATATGTGGAACCGTATTATAAGATAATTAATCCAGATCTTTAATAGTATATTCTCTCTCATTTATGGGATTCAAGTATTATCTGTGTCAATCAGGGACTGTCTACAGCTAGTCAATGGTTCTCAATAAACTGGAAAGAATATGAATTTTATTTGAGAAATTATCAAAATTTATAAAATATAATATAAAAATAAATCACATATATTTTCATACCACTAGCTTTCACCCTTACCCCAACATTATACAAATTAGCAGGACAAGATATAAATAAAAACACTCATAATTTAATAAATAAAATAAAAATAAATTACAAAAGAAAAAAATACACACAGGAGCTCATCTCGCAAAGTCTCAAAAAAGACTTGTGGAAATTTTACTGAAGAAAATGAGACGCTGAACACCTCATTTTATAGAGGTGCTCGACACCTCTTGTACAAATTACAGGCTAAGCTTGCAATTTGTTTCCACCGAAAAGTGGAAAGTAATTACAATTAATTTTTTTTTATTTTGCCTTTTTTTGTTTGTTTGTATTCTTTTGTCTTTTTACTTTTACTTTTGTTTTGTTTTCTTTTATATATTTATATAAAATACATGTGTAGTTAAATACATCATAAGCTCATTTTTTCGACAATCTAAACACGATGAATATTTTCCAAGTCTGATTTTGAATCAGACTGTCACGTTCTTTTAAGTTTCTGGGCCTTGGAATTCAGATTTCTTGTCCATTTTTCTGTTGAGCATCCGTAGTAGTATTTTACCTAAATAATAAATAAAAATCACAATAAAAATATATAAAACATAAATTTAATTATTAATTCATAAATGTGGTAAATTAAGAGGATTAATGAAACTACAAGTGTAAAATGATTAATTTTCCTTTTAATAAATGTATATTTTTTAGTGCTCATCAAACGAAAAATGATATCAGAAGTGAAAGACGTCAAATGATCAGAAAATATGTAACTAGAATCATATTTCGTTTATCGAAAACATAAATCATGTGAACAGAAATTATCTCTGAAAACATATTCTGAAATCATATCTGTATATGCATCACATCGTCAAAAACCATACAAGACGTCCATGTTGGGTTCCTAGAACATGCCAAGGATCTTCTAATTCATGATTTCATGTGAATACTCAAAGAAGTTGCGGAAAAATTTACATTGATCAGTTTCGTTGGATGTTGGAAGTCCAAAACTTTTGTGTTTGAGAAGAGCTCCAAGTCTTTCCCTTGTGTTCCAAACTTTATGATTTGTTTCCCTAACACCTTGGTTGACTCCTTGTAAGTGCTAGCTTGAAGAAATTTTGAAGAAAAATTTCTAGGGGAGAGATGAAGCAATCGGCAATAACTAGGAAAAAAGGAGAGAGTATTTTCAATTTTTGTGTTGTGTAATTGATTTCCAAAATTCAATTACCTTTTACCGAAATCAAGTTTGGTATATGTCATTCCAAAAAAATAAAGTGTATTCTACAAGTTATCAACCAAATCACCACCAACTTATATCACCAAAAAGTAAATAAAGTTGACTAATGAATTGAGTTGGTGGTCCCCACTTTAAAATTCAAAATTCGAGTGGGCCCGCTAAACACACTTTGGGCTCGGGTTCGTTTAATTCAGAATTAACTATTTTTCCGTTACGACATAATTAAATCCAATTTAATTAAATTATTATGCCTAGCAAAATTATTATTAAAGTTGTTTACGAATTAATTATAAATTAATTCGTTCGCCCGAATTAAAATCTAATTTTAATTCCGCATTGAAATCTAATTTCAATTGATATATCGAATATATTATTTAATCGATTAATTCTAAATTAATCGTTCTCTCTCTACTATTCAAATTTTATCCTCGATAAATTCTTACGGTAATTAATCCTAATTAATTTTCTCTCTCCTATAATTAATCCCAGATTAATTCTGTTCGAGTCAAACATCATCGGTGAATCTTTGCGAAGCGACCCATGAGATTTCTGGATATGTTGGCAGTAAATCCGATCGTCGGACTATCCGAACACGTGCGTACCCGGTACCACGTTCTTACCAATTTACAAGACATGGTTGGCTTCTAGCAAAACACCTGTGCCTACCCAATTCTCCAAAACATTCTTTTTAAGGAATACATAATCTATACCAGGCGTAGTATACTAAGTATTGCGTATTATGATCCAACATCAGATGTCACATGCTAGGCCTGAGGCTGGAATTGTGTCTGCCTTGTACGAAGCATATATCGGATCACTAGTAACTAGTCTATTTAATCGGATAATCATGACCTTGTCATATTATCCCGATAGTTGCAACATATTAGAGTACCAGTTCTGTATCCCTACGTGATCATCATCTCCATATGACTGAAGTGACACTTCCTTCTTGACATCACACCCAATATACTACGATTCTCAATAAACCCAGAAGAGGCGTACACATAACCTGTTAAAGTCCCGGACGACCAAAACCAAAGCGTATTGATTGTCGCAAGCATTAGCGATGCAAGTCTCAGGTTAAGACCAAATACACCTACCCTGATTCGGATTCCCATAGACACATAGTCATACTACCAATGGGATTCCGATGGGTCAATCCAGAGCGAAGCTGTTCCAGTACCATCGGTAAACAGAACCTCTTATTACACTTGCATGAGTATCAATACCCAAATATATGAGAACTATGACGTTACACTTCCATAAATGCGCATAAGTGTAATACTAGCATATTCCTCATTATCGATGTCTAGTCTCGATAATATTACGACTAGGGATATTTAATGATTAAACCGTTTGTGGATTGATACTGTCTCATAATTTATTAATCCGGAACTAATCATATGGACTTTTATCATTTATTATTCAAGTAATCTAATTACAAAATGATAAAATAGCAATTTTCTTTGTCACATAGTTAATTTGTACAAAAACTACAATGTCTTTTACAAATAGTGATGCTATGGGTCATAATTTTCTAACAATCTCCCACTTGGCCTATAGCCAATCACTAAAGTATCTAACACCTGAACTATGTACATGTCGCTCAAATTTTTGCTGAGAAATAGCCTTCATCAGCGGATCTGCAATGTTGTCATCTGATGTGACCTTCTCGATCTTCACATCGCCATGATGTATGATCTCACAAATCAGATGGAAACGTCGAAGTACATGCGTGGATCGTTGATGTGACCGCGGTTCCTTAGCCTGCGCTATAGCCCCGTTATTGTCATAATATAAAGAAACGGGCTCAGCTGCTAACAGAACTACTCCTATAATTCAATTAGGAATTACGGATCCAAACTGCCTCTTTTGCTGCCTCATCAGCTGCATCGTGTATTCGCTTCTGTTGTTGAATCGGCAACAGTCTCTTGCTTGGAAGATTTCCAACTCACTGCTCAGTTGTTCAAACAAAATATGTACCCGGATTGCGACTTACAGTCGTCTTTATCGGTTTGGAAACTTGCATCGGTAAACCCAGTTACCTCAAGTTCTCCATCTCCATAGATTAAGAAAGCATCATTAGTTCGTCTAAAATACTTAAGGATGTTCTTAACCGCAACCCAGTGACCATCACCTGGATCGGCCTGATAGCGACTACACATGCTCAAAGCATACGAGACATCAAGTCGCGTACATATCATGGCATACATGATCGATCCGACTACAGAAGCGAACGAGATCCAACTCATGTTGTCTCTCTCATCTTGAGTTTTAGGACACATGTCCTTAGATAGAGAGACGCCATGTGACACTGGCATTAATCCCCTCTTAGACTGATCCATGTTGAATCTCTTCAACACTTTGTCAATGTATGTGCTTTGGGAGAGTCCAAGCAGCTTTCTAGATCTATCCCAGTAGATCTTTATTCCCAGAATAAAGGCTGGTTCTCCTAGATCTTTCATGGAGAATTTTAATGAAAGCCAAACTTTCATCGATTGTAGCATAGGAATGTCATTGCCAATAAGCAATACATCATCTACGTAAAGGACAATGAATGTCAGTGCGCTCCCACTAACCTTCTTATATACACAAGGATCATCCTCATTTTGAACAAAATCATATTCTTTTATTATCTCATCAAAACGTTGGTTCTAAGAACGCGATGCTTGCTTCAATCCATAAATGGATCGATCTAACTGAAAACTTATTTGCATGTTTTGGTAAGACAAAACCGTCGGGCTGTTGCATATAAACATCCTCCAAAAGGTTTCCGTTAAGGAAAGCAGTTTTGACGTCCATCTGCCATATTTCATAATCGAAATATGCAGCAATAGCAAGCATAATCCGAATGGATTAATCATGGCAACAGGTGAAAAAGTATCATTGTAATCGACACCATGTCGTTGACGATACCCTTTCGCTACAAGCCTAGCTTTGTACGTTTGTATGTTGCCATCCATGTCCGTCTTCTTCTTGAAACCCATTTACAACCAATAGGTTTTATGCCTTCTAATGCATCAACTAGTGTCCAAACTTGGTTGGAATACATGGAATCCATTTCGGACATCATGGCTTCTTGCCATAAAGCGGAGTCAATATCTTGTATCGCTTTATCATACTTAGCCGGCTCATTATCCTTAATAAGATTAATATCTACGTGAAGTGAGATCAGAAACTCATACCTCTCAAGTTATTTCTGACTCTCTCTGACCTACGCGGTTCTTGTGTATTAGAAGATTGTGGTATAGTCTCATCCCTAATGAACTGTTCATGTTCCGTTTAGGAATCGGTGCCAAGAATAGTATCACTCCGATTTTCATCGAGTTCTACTTTCCTCCCACTCACCACTGTATTTAGGAATTCCTTTTCGAGGAAAACCACATGTAAAGCAACAAATACCTTGTTCTCTTGTGGGTGGTAGAAGTAATATCATTTGGTTTCCCTAGGATAACCTACAAATAGGCATTTACCCTTTTTGGGTTCAAGTTTGGTACCATCCGAATGTTTAACGTATGCCCAGCAACCCCAAATTTTCAGGAATGAGAAACCCGATTTCTTTCCTGTCCATATTTCATATGGAGTCTGTTGTACAGAATTTGACGGAACCTTATTCAAAATAAGTAATGCAATTCAATGCATATCCCCAGAAGGAAATTGGTAGCTCTGTGCGACCTTACGATGTCCAATAAAGTTCGGTTTCTCCGTTCGGACACACCGTTTAATTGAGGTGTTCCGGGAGGAGTCCACTGTGAAAGAATATCATACTCTTTCAAGTAATCAAGAAACTCATTGCTTAAGTATTCTCCACCACGGTCCGACCGTAATGTTTTAATACTTTTACCGGTCTGTTTTTGTACTTCGTGTCGAAACTCTTTGAATTTCTCAAAGGTTTTTGACTTGTGTCTCATAAGATACACATAACCATAACGCGATGCATCATCTGTAAAGGTTACGAAGTATTCATATCCACCTCTATTCTGGCTAGACATGGGCCCACTTACGTCACTATGAACGAGGGCTAATAGTTCGGTGGCACGTGCATCTTTACCGCTAAAAGGTGTTTTTAGGCATTTTGCCTAATAAACAAGATTCGCAGACGTCATATGAATTTGGATCAAATCCGTTCAAGTATCCACTCTTCGAAAATGTGGATATACGAGTCTTGTTAATGTGTCCCAGACGACAATGCCACATATAAGTTTCATATTTGTTACTTAATTTAACCATTTTTGTTTGTCATGTTATATTTTTGAGATTGATTTATATTCAAAATATAAAGACCATTATTAACATCAGCACTGCATATCTCAAAATCATTTTTATAAACAAAACACCCGGTGTTTCTGAATACAAAAGTATACACATATTGGGTCAAATAAGATACATATATAATGTTTCTAGTCAAATTAGGTACATAATAGTAGTTTGATAAATTAAGTACATGCCCCGAGGGCAGTTCCAAAATGTAGGTCCCAACAGCCAAAACAGCGACTCTAGTCCCATTTCCAACTTGGAGGTCGATCTCTCATGAAGCTAGTCTCCTACTAATATGCAGATCTGGCACATCAGTACATATATGAGTACCACAATCAGAATCAGAAAACCAATTTTTAAAACTAGAAGTAGACAAATTTATTTCTATAACAAACATACCTGAAGTCGGTGCCTTGCCCGCCTTCACTTCCTTCATGTGCGCCTTGTACTCATTGTTGGTTATTATCTAGGTCCCAAGATCAAACAAGACATGAAAAGAATGTGTGAACATACCAACGGAGATAGCGGAATACTCACATCGATCGGTTGAGTCGATTTGAAGACGATTGAAGCCGCAAAACCCACTGGTTTGATGCGCCCACTGCTGCAGTTCATGCTCACTGGTTTGGCAGTTTCGGGTCTCATTTCGAAGCTCCAAACTCCGTCAGATGAGTCCCGCCTCATGGGTGAACCTCCCTACCACCTTCGCAAGTCTCGTAGTGTGCTAGCACTTGCGGCTTTTGCCACAAAAACCCAACTCTTGGCTTCCATTTGCTCACGTTTTTGGCTTCAAAAACCAGTGAAAAAATGCCCCTTGGGCGTGAGCTTGAAGGAGAGAATGAGAGAGAAAAAGTTGTTAAGTTATTACAAAAGTGGTATAACATTTGTTTATATATTTTCCAAAAAATAATAAATGTTTTTACCATTTAATTTGCTTTCAAAAAAAAAAAAAACATTAAATCAATTGTAATGACTTTGAGTGTTCCACACTCAAAAGTCAAAAGTCCATCACAAGTCCATCAAGTCACATCTACTTTAATAAAGTGACATGTTGTCAAGTCACATCACTCAAAGTGACAAGTGTTTGACGCTTGATGCGACTAATGATTTGACGCTTGATGCGACTTGCGATGCCGCACTCAAATTCAAATACGAATGCGCTCGCAATCACACTCGGGCTCGGGTTGCTAATTCTAAATTAACGATTTTTCCGTCGCGTCGTAATTAAATGATTACGCCTAGCGAATTCACTATTCACGTCGCTAACGAATTAATTCTAAATTAATTCGTTCGCCCGAATTAAAATCTAATTTTAATTCCGCGTCGAAATCTAATTTCGATTAATATATCGAATATATTAATTTACCGATTAATTCAAAATTAATCGTTATCTCTCTATAGACGATATTTTATCATAGATAAAATATCTCCGTAATTAATCCTAGATTAATTTTCTCTCTCTTCTATATAATCCCAGATTATTTAAGAGTGCGAGTTATGCGTCATTGGTGGATTATCGGGAAGCGACCCATGAGATCCCCGGATAAGTTGGCAGTAAATACGGTCGTCGGTGTATCTGAATCACATACGTACCAGTACTACGTTCTACCGATTTACGAGACAAGGTCGACTCCTAGCAAAGCACCAAGTCTACCCAATTCTCCGGACATATCCATTTAAGAATATTAAGATCTGTATCAAGCGTAGTATACCATTGTATTGTGCATTCGGCCCAGTATCGGATAGTCACGTGCTAGGGCTGGGGCTGGATAAGTGTCTGCCCCGTCCGAAACACATATCGGATGTCTAGTAACATAGTCTCTATAATCGGATATTTATGACCTGGTCACAATATCCCGATTGGATGCGCATCACTCAAGAGCACTAGTATCGTATCCTGCGTGACATCATCTCCACTATGACTGAAGTGATACTTCCGTCTCGACATCACACCCAATACACTACGACTCTCTGATAAACCCAGAAGTGGTGTACGCAGAACCGGTTAAAGCCCTGTACCACCAAGACCAAAGTCTATCGATTATCGTAAGTATTAGCGATGTAAGTCTCAGGTTAAGACTATACACACCTACCTTGAATTCGGCCTCCCATAGACACATAGTCATAATACCAATGGGATTCCGAGGGGTCTATCCAGAGCGAAGCTGTTTCCCGTACCATCGATGAAACACGACTCCTGTCGCACTTGCATAAGTATCTGATACTTATATATATGAGAACTATGCCGTTGTGCCCTCACAACGCACACAAGTGCAATACTAGCCTATTCTGCATTATCGATGTCCAGTCTCGATAATACTCCGGCTAGGGATATTTAATGATTAATCCTTCGGGGACTGATACTGTCTCATATTATTCTCAATCCAGGAACTAATCATAGGGACCTCTCTTCATTTATATATATCTATGGTGATCTAATCACAAATGATGAGAGTGTATTTCCTTGTCACATAGTTAATTTGCTACAACAACACAATGATCTGTGCAAATAGTGACGCTATGGGTCATTTTGTCCAACAATCTCCCACTTGGCACATAGCCAGTCACTCAAGTGTCCCACACCCGAACTATGTACGGTTCGCTCAAATTGCTGAGGAAAGGTTTTCGTCAGCGGATTTGTTTGATTATCGTTTGACGCAATTTATACGATCATCACATCGCCACGATGTATGATCCGAACGAATCAGATGATATAGAAGTATATATCTGGATCGTCGATGAGACCTTTAATTCCTTAGCATGTGCTGACGCCTAGCTCAGCTGCTAACAGAACTATATCTAATCTAATTAGATTTATTTTCGATCCAAATGGCTTCTATTGCTGCCTCAGCTGCAGCAATAATCCACATTTGTTTTTTATTCGGCAACAGTTATCTTGCTCGGAATATTTCCAGCTCACTGTCCAGTGTTCAACTTAATAGTACCGTATTATTTAATCTTTTGGAAACTTGCAGCAGTGATCCCTGTCACTTCAAGTTCTCCTTCTTCATAGTTTAAGATAGCATCTTTAGTTCTCTGAGATACTAACAGATGTTCTTAACTTCAATCCAGTGACTATCACTTGGATTGACCTGATCGTGACTCCATATGCTCAAGCGTATGAGACACCAATACAAGTACATTTTAAATGTACAATTCCCAGAGAGTGTTACAACTCCAAATCTATCCCAGTAGATCTTTATTCCTGAATAAAGGTTGTTACTCCCCATAATTCTACGGAGAATTTCTATTGAAAGCCAAGCTTCATCATTGCTATATGAGAATTTAACTCTCAGTGCGCTCTCCCACTAACCTCCTTATATACACAAGAATTATTTCATTTTGATTCAAATCATAAACCATTATGATTATTTCAAAACGACAGTTCCAAGAACCTTATGCTTGCATTAATCCAAACAGTATCGAATAATCCGCAAACCTTGTTTGTCGTTATACAAAATCGTTCAGGATGTTGTAAACATCCTCAAAAGGTTTCCTTTTCAGGAAAGCGATTTTGATCTATAACAGACACATTTCATAAATGAAATACGCAGTTATCAACAAGCATCTTCAAAATGGATTTACCATGGCAACAAGTAAAAGGATGAACCGTTATTAACACAATGTTGATAACGATACCTTTCCGTCATAAGCCAGCTTTGTACGTTGGTATGTTGCCATCCATGTATGTCTTCCTTGAAGACGTTAATGTACCAACAGGCACAATGCCTTGTGGTACAACAACTAATATCCAAAATAGTGTTATACATGTAATCCATTTCGGACTCATGGCACTTTGCCATAATAGGGAGTCGATACCTCGTATCACTTCCTCAAAACGTAGTCGGTGGATATACCTTCATAAGATTGACATCTTTATGAGGTTAGATCAGAAACCCATACCCTAGGTTATTTTCTGACTCTATCCGATCTACTAGTTCTTGTGTATTTGAAGATTAATGGTATAGATTCATTATAGATGAACTTTTGTGTTCCATTAAGGACTTCGTGCCTTCAGGGACTACGTATTTCGAGTTCATCGAGTACTATCCGTATCACTACATACTCCGACATCAGTATCACTACTCCCACTGACCACTACATATCGGTATTCCTCTCAGGAAAAACCGCATGGTGAGCAACAATCACATTGTTCTCATGTGAGATTTATAAGTACTATACTTATGGTTTCCCTTAGGATAACCTATATTGGCACTTATCCAATTGGGTATTTTAGTTTGGTATCATCCAAACGTTATGCCTGGCATACCCAAATTATCAGGAATGAGAAACCCCGTTTCTTTCCTGTTCATATCCTATATGATATCTGTCAACAGATTTATATGGAACCTTATTCTAAATAAGTTTTGCACTGTTAATACATATCCTATTGAAGGAAATAGTAGCTCAGAGCGACTCGTGATGAACCTTATCATGTCCAACAAAATTCGGTTTTTAGTTCGGACACACTGTCTAACTGACGTGTCTCGAGAGGAGTCCTCATCTGAAAGAATACCATACTCTTTCATGTACGTATGAAACTTACTGCTTAAGTATTTTCCATTACGGTATAACCGTGGCGGAATAATACTATAGCCGATCTGTTTGTTTTCTTCGTGTCGAAACTTCAAAAGTTTCCGATCTGTGTTCTTCAAAAGAAACACATAACCACAACGTGATGCTGCATCCGTTAAGGTCACGAAATATTCATGTTCATATCTAGCCCAGCTATATATGGGCCCACTTAATTCATCATGAATAGGGCTAACAGATCGGTGGCCCTTTTACTATTACCAAATAAATAGTATTTTAGGTAGTTTACCTAATAAACTAGATTCGCAGACCTTATTTGAATAGTCAAATCAGTCCTAGTACCCACTCTTCAAAAAGTGTGGATATACGAGTCTTGTTTAATTGTGTCATAGACAACAATGCCACAAATAAGTCTCTATTGATCAAATCAATTTGAGCTATTTATTTGTCATTTTATATGTTTGAGATTTTATTTATATTCAAAATATAAATTCTGTTATTTACATCTGTTGACGGTTGATTTTGGTCTCAGGGTAATATTGGAATATCACTCCCGAGGAAATCCTCCTCCAACTGTGAATTTGTTTGGTTATGGGGGACCAAAGGCAAACTTAGCGGAAAACAAGAAAATGCACCAATCAGACATGGTGATTTAACGTGGTTCGGTGGATTTTGGGATCCGACCTACGTCCACTGGCAAGAACAGGATGGTACTTTTTATTACTCGAATTCACTCCTCTGATCTCCTCTTTTGCTTTTACAAATCAGAGCTCTATGACACTAATCTCTCACTCTTGTGATGATTTTCAGATGCCCTTTTACACATGCTCTACCCTTCTATTTATAATAATACAGAAATCAGATTCCTATTTGTATAAGAAATCCTATTTGAACCCAGTCTTCTCTTCTTGTAGGGTTTCCTGATCCGGTATTGCCTTCTTCTTCTGCTTTCCTTTTGGACTCTGACTCCTTCTCCTTGCGAAAATAGGATATTTTCCTTATCTTATCCATAAGAATGGGGGGCTGTTGTCTTGCAGCACACCGTCATCTGGTCGGTCTTTAACGAGGTCGGCCATGACAATCTTTTATGCTGAGAGAGTTCCTGCCGACCTCTATAGTGTCGGTCATCTGAACCAATGTGGTCGGTCTTCACATGAACTGGTCGGGTCGGCTACATGATCTCAACCAGACAGAGAATTTACCCTTTTGTCCTTGTCGTGCTGTCTTAAATGCTGTAGCGCCTGAAAACACCATCAACATCTGTCCCCTAGTTCTCGGTTCCAACGAGTATGTGAGTTGGTGCCGGGAACTATATGAAGAGGGTGTGCTGATTGTCTATGCTGGTAGTCGTCCCAAGATGTGAGAAGGAATTTTCTTGCCGTTTCAATCATCTTTCCTTGAGACGCGCAACCATCTTGTCTCTTTAAATGCCTATCAAATCAACTTTAGGGTTTCTTCCAATGCTCGACACTTGTCACACATCCCTGGGTTCCCGCCAGAAAAGAGGACGAATCGACCGTGTATAGGCACTCTCCACAGTGGGCTGATCTCAGCCGTCTGTTTGAACTTGGGAGGCACCTCTCGTAGGTGACACTTGGCGTTCATCCGGTCTCTTCCTTTAGATCCAATGGTCACGAGTATCCTGGTCATGGATATAAAAAGGGGAGGCTTCCCCTGTTCCATCTTTTTCGGCAATTTCTCCTTCCTCTCTGCAAGTTCCTTTGCTCATTTTTGCATCTCGGATTTCAACCGCGGGCTTCGTTCTTTGCTGCGAGTATAAGGAGCGGGCATTACCGTACTGCGCGACCTCCTGTTTTTGAGAAAAGCAAGTAAGTCTTCTGAGCGACCTTTCATCTTTTTCTCTATGCAGTGTTTCTGTTTGTTTATTTTGCTTAGGGAGAGACTTGTGGTTTTGCTGGGTCTTGCTTTAGGGCACTTCTTTAGAGACTCCAAGTCTAGTTTTAGCATGGGCACCGTGGGTAGCTTCTTGTAGACTGATTCTCCCCCTTTCTCTGTTTTTCTGGGTGTCAGGGATGTCTGACAGTAACTCTTCCTCCGAAAGGCCTGTCAAAATCTCAACTTCCCCTGCTGAAGAGCTCTCTTCGGGCTCAGGGGCGCCCAGTGTAGAAGATCTCGACACTACCCCCACCCCTTCTGAGGTCGAAAATGACTCCTATCATCAGAGGGTTCCTCGGAAGGATCCAGAGCCTGGAGAACTTGGGTCGTCGGCTCTGGATATGAACCGTCCCTCTAAGATAACTGAGGATGATCTGGCGTTACTTGCGGCAACGATACAGTATCCCGATAGATATTGCTCTAGAAGTTCCTGGTCCAATGGATCGTGCTAGTCAGCCTGACGAGGGCTCGGTGGCGCTTCTTCCTATCTTTGCCATAATAGGGAGTCGATACCTCGTATCACTTCCTCAAAACGTAGTCGGTGGATATACCTTCATAAGATTGACATCTTTATGAGGTTAGATCAGAAACCCATACCCTAGGTTATTTTCTGACTCTATCCGATCTACTAGTTCTTGTGTATTTGAAGATTAATGGTATAGATTCATTATAGATGAACTGTTTGTGTTCCATTAAGGACTTCGTGCCTTGAACAGTATTACTCCGATTTTCATCGAGTATCACTATCCTCCCACTGACCACTACATATCGGTATTCCTCTCAGGAAAAACCGCATGGTGAGCAACAATCACATTGTTCTCATGTGAGATTTATAAGTACTATACTTATGGTTTCCCTTAGGATAACCTATATTGGCACTTATCCAATTTGGGTATTTTAGTTTGGTATCATCCAAACGTTATGCCTGGCATACCCAAATTATCAGGAATGAGAAACCCCGTTTCTTTCCTGTTCATATCCTATATGATATCTGTCAAACAGATTTATATGGAACCTTATTCTAAATAAGTTTTGCACTGTTAATACATATCCTATTGAAGGAAACAGTAGCTCAGAGCGACTCGTGATGAACCTTATCATGTCCAACAAAATTCGGTTTTTAGTTCGGACACACTGTCTAACTGACGTGTCTCGAGGAGTCCTCATCCGAAAGAATACCATACTCATGAATGAAACTTACATAGCTATATAACTACTTATGATTTACTGCTTAAGTATTTTATACGGTATAACCGTGGCGGAATAATACTATAGCCGATCTGTTTGTTTTCTTCGTGTCGAAACTTCAAAAGTTTCCGATCTGTGTTCTTCAAAAGAAACACATAACTACAACGTGATGCTGCATCCGTTAAGGTCACGAAATATTCATGTTCATATCTAGCCCAGCTATATATGGGCCCACTT
>SKCR01037421.1:0-68674 GCA_019454045.1 Zanthoxylum bungeanum
TTGATTCTCCAGTGCTTTAATATAACCTGATTGACTTTGAATAATTACTGCTGGGATTGAAACATAGCATCATATCTTATACTCTTACTGCTTGAGATTGAAATATAGCTCATATCTTGTTGCTTGAGAGTCATTTTTGCTTCTAATCTTTTTCAGTGGTCAAACACTTTTCTGTTATTCCTGGTTCAATTGCATGTTCCTGGCTTTTTGTTTCTGTTGTTGGAATCTGGGTGGTGGATTGTTTCATTTGCCCTGAATTGTTTGCTCCATGAGAAATTGGGATGATTCCTCCACCCTCGTTGTAGTGGTGGAATATGGATTGTTCCTCGTCTGTTGAATTATTGACATAATTCACCGTTTCTTTTATGTTGGTTGAAAAGATTCTTACTCAGGTGCTCCTTCCAAAGGTGAACTTGTAGATCCAAACCATTAAACTTTTATGTTAAGAGTTTCAGATTTTGCAAATCACATCCAGCTTGGAATTCAGTGCTGTTTTTGCTCTCAACTTCAAATTCCTCCTGCATTCTTGGATCATGATCCTTTCTTCTCTGTTGGCCATAAGAATTGTTGTTGGCCTTTCTTCGATTAGGTTCTCACTCATGCTTCATCTTCTCCTTTTGCATTAAGCTCCTCCATCAAGCAAGCATCGATTGTAGTTCTCATTATTCTAGAAAGTCCATTATAGATGTTTGGACTTGAAGCCATTTTGGAATTTTTCAATGGTGAGGACATTTCCGGAGTAAATCTTTGAATCTTTTCCAAGCTTCGCGAGGGATTCTGAATTTTTTGTACACAGGAGGTGATGTCATTCCTTTCCGCTTTCCTGGTCTTGCTGGTGGAAATACTTTGCAAAGGAATTTGGTGGTTAAAGTGTTCCAAGTTGTGAGGACCTGCTGGTAGTGAATGGAAGCAAGCTTTTGCTCTGTACTTCAAGGATATGGAAAAAACTCGAGTCTCATTGCTTCTTCTGATGCTTGTTGTAGTTTGAAAAAGTTTTTCACAAACTTCAAGGAGAACTGATGTGGGCATAGGATTTCAGTTGCATTCCCTCCCCCCTAACTGAACTGACTGCTGAAATCAATCTGAATGATGTTTTTGATGTCACACGCATTTGCTGGTAAGGGGGAAGTAAATACAGGAAATGAAGTCTGTCAACCACCGGAAATGGTCTGTCTCGAATGGGAATTGGTGGTTGTCAACCTCCACGGTTTCATGTCCATGTTACTTATGTTTTTTGGCATTCTCTCGTCTTTTCCCCTTCTCAACTTTATGATGGTCATTCAATTTCTGGTCAAGCGGTCGAGTTCAAGCTTCTGGTTCGTCGCATGTACTTTCTACTTTCTGAGAAAAAATAACACCTGAAAAACAAAAAAAAGAAAAAAAAAAAAAAAAAAAATCAAATAAAAACACAAGAACAAAAAAACTAAAGAATTAGATACAATTAACGTATCTAACCCTTAACTAATATAAAAGATAAATAGTCCCCGGCAACGGGCCAAAAACTTGACCGTCGTAAACCACAACGTTAACGCAAGCGCACCTTACGTTCAATGTAGTATAAAAATATCGATCCCCACGAGGACTTAATATCTAATCTATTTTTTGAGGTCAAATGATTACTAGTATCTAACAGGTTGTTTGATTGATTTGAAATGGTGACGATTCTAAATTTAAAAAAACAAGTAATAAAATTGTCGAAGTAGGATTTAAGAAAATTCAATATAAAAACTATCTAGGGGAGTTGGTAAGTGATTTCTTCCAATATCATTTTAAAGATGAAGTGGTTATCTTAAAGTTGGGTAATATATTGATTTATTAACATGGAACACTAAATCATGTGTAAACCTCTGTTAGACATTATGACCCATAGCGTCACTGTTTTGTAAATGATATTGTATTATTGTACAAAATTAACTATGTGATAATGAAATTGCCTTTTGCCCGTTTTGTAATTTATTTACTTTGATATATAAATGGCGAAAGTCCATATGATTAATTCCGTATTGAGATGATATGAGACAGTATCAATACATAAAGGTTTAAATCATTAAATATCCCTAGTCGGAGTATTATCGAGATCGGACATCGATAATGCGGAATAGACTAGTATTGCACTTGTGCATGTTGTGAGGGCACAACGGCATAGTTCTCATATATTTAAGTATAGGATACTTATGCAAGTGCGATAGGAGGTTGTGTTTTACCGATGGTACGGAAAACAGCTTCGCTCTGGATAGACCCCGCGGAATCCCATTGGTAGTATGTCTGCGTGTCTATGGGAGGCCGCATCAGGGTAGGTGTATATGGTCTTAACCTGAGACTTGCATCGCTAGTACTTGCGACAATAGGTAAACTTTGGTTTTGGTGGTTGGGGCCTTAACTGGTTCTGTGTTCACCTCTTCTGGGTTTATCAGGAATCGTAGTGCACTGGGTGTGATGTCAAGATGGAAGTGTCACTTCAGACATATGGAGTTGATGATCACGCAGGATACAGAACTAGTGCTCTATAAAAGGTTGCAACCGTCGGGACAATATGACTAGGTCAGTATTGCCCGATTTAAAGAGACTAGTTGCTTGATGTCCGATATATGTTTCGTACGGGGCAGACACATTTCCAGCCCCAGGCCTAACATGTGATCGTCCGATACTGGATCGATGTACGCAATACTACGGTATACTACGCTTGATATAGATCTAATATTCCAGTAAGAATATTTCTGGAGAATTGGGTAGGCATGGCGCTTTGCTAGAAGCCAACCTTGTCTTGTAAATCGGTAAAAACGTAGTACGAGGTACGTACGTGTTTGGATTATCCAACGACCGTATTTACTGCCAACATATCCGGAGATCTCTTGGGTCGCTTCCTGAAGATTCACCTATGATGTTTGATTCGAACTTTATTAATCTTGGATTATAACGGAGAAACTTTATCTTGGATAAAATGCCTTATTAGGAGAGAGAGAGAGATCGATTAATTGGAATTAATCGATAAAATAATATATTCGATATATTATTAAACGAAATTAGATTTCGACGCGGAATTAAAATCGGATTTTAATTCGGGCAAACGAATTAATTTAGAATTATTCATTAGCGAACTGAATAGTAATTTCGCAAGGCGTAATTATTTAATTCACGTCGCGACGGAAATTCGTTAATTTGGAATTAACGAAACCGAGCCCGAAAGTGCTTGCGGACACATTCGTATTTTGAATCGAGTGATATCCGCAAATCACATCGCGATATCTCATTACTTAATACGAATAGATAGTGAATGTATCTAGTCACCTTTGAGGGATGATGCATTGTCTCTAATCTCAAAGTATGGTAATGATAGCAAATGATGGATTCATTTTGGAGGGAAAGCCATGCACGGTTTTGGAAGGATTTTTTGCATTAAAAAATTCTTTTGGTATTAGATATCACTACACTTCACTTTTCTTTTCCTTGGTTCACGTTTTTTGGCATGCAAAGGAACAAAATCAAAAGTGAAACACTCTCCTCTCTTCCTCTCTTGCTCACGCCGTGAGCTGCACCAACAAGGCAGAAATTTGTTTTCTCATTCTCCATTTTGCTAGCACAAGCAAGGATCAAAGGAGGTGATAGGGAAACCACCTTGGAGCTTGGAATACACAAAGCTTGGAGCTTTCAACTCTTTTCTCCCTCTTGGCCGAAACTTCAAGGATCTTGGAGCTTCAACCTTTGTTCATCTTTTCATCACAAAAGCTTTGTAAGTATGATTCCGCCATGCTTCAAGTTTATTATATATATTCATTTTGTTGTATTTCATAAGCTTAATCTTTCCTTGGGACTAATTATAGTAACCAACAATGGTATCATTGAGCTATGTTTAAGCATGAAATATATTAGGTTAAAATTTGGGTAAAATTGATTGAAGCATGTTCTTGTGAAATTTGATGAATGAGTATGCTTACATGTATATAGAATGATATTATATGGAATCAATTTTGAGAAAAATGCATTGGATGATTTTTCCCCAAAAATGTAACCTGGCCGAATGGGTATGAACATTGGATGTGTTGGAATTTTTTGTGTACAAGATCATTGGATGACTTAAAACGTATACGGGACGTAGATTAGTGATTCAATCGGATTGAAAAACAAATCGACACAAAAATCTCACTTGGCCGAATACTAATGGACATGAAAATGGACTTGATTTTTGTTCAAATTAATGTTGGACATATGTTTTGAACAATAGATGATTAATAAATTAAATTGGTATTTTGAAATATTTGGTTTAATGTATTAATCTTGGTTTTACACTTTAATTAATTGAATTTTAAAATTTGGAATATTGAAATTTAAATTAATGGGCTTAATTGTTAAATTGGGCTTGTAATATTATATTTGGGCATAATGGGCTTGGTTGGGCCAAGTAGATTTGGGCCAAAAGGATTGGATCCAATTTGGGCCTAAATCACTCCATTAAGTCCAAATGTAGTATAATGGGCTTTAAAGTTTAATTGGGCCTTATGGGCTTGAAATTGGTTTTGTGGCATTTAAGGGTGATTCCTTATTTGGGCTTGGTAATTGGGTTTGACCCACATTGACCAAAGCCCAAGCCTTAATAAATCAATTGAAAGCCCATCGGACTTTAATTAAACAAACATTGGATGTTAGTTGGGCTTTGAGACCCAATTAGATTAGATTTAGAATCTAAGTCTTTAAAGCACATTAAAAGTGTAAACATTTAATTTGGAATTAAATAATTGAATTAGTATTGAATACGAATTAAATTAGATTTAATAAGTAGTTCGATATAATTCGTAAATTCGTACCTTATGTACTTATTCTCAAACGAGTTGGACTCGCGCAAAATCAAAACCGTTGTTTGAACATTGGATGATCATTTAAACAAAGACTAATTAATTGGATTAGATTGGTTAAAAGCATGTCTTGTTTGAATATATATGTATGTGATGAATGAATAGTGTATATCGGATGGATATTAGAAGGGAAAGGGTATTTTAGAAATTATTGTAAATTTAGAATTTATAAATTGGACCTGCGTGTCCAGCCTTATCTCTTTTATCTCTTTGTATTCTCTTCTCACCTAATTCCCCTCAATGCAAATGAGGTTTCTCTTATTGTATTATGTAATTGGGTAGTAGTAGAATAGTGCTAGCGGGGAGAGGAAAGGGAGTGATTTGTTCTAGGAACAAGTTGTGTTTTATATATCCATCCGTATATCACTATTAATTTACTTTACGCGCTTTATGATGTTTTAGAAGCATGCTTAAGGGTGTATGTTGATGAGACCTAACAAAGATAATAAATTGGTTGCCAATTACGCAAAAATCCCTCAATCTATATTAAGCGATTATCCTTCCATTGAATGATTCTTGTTCAAGATCCGATTGGCATTGGTTTGTTGGCCAAAGTCAAGACCTTGTCAATTAGGATGTACTTGAATCATGAGAGTTTTGTTCCACATCGGTGTCTTGTCCAAGTTGTGATTTGTTGGCCAAAGTCAAGATCACTTCTTGTCCAACGACATTGATTACGAAACTATCCTTGTCAATGGGTCCCGCTTAACTGGAATCATTAGGTTTGTTGTGCCAAAGCCAAGGCCTAGATGATTCGGAGGATATGGTTAGAAAATGTATTAGATACATTGGCATACGCAATATGTTTAGGACTTGGATGTCCACCTAACCGGATCTAGGAATTGGATTGGATCCAATTGATCTGTGAGATCTACCTAGTTAAATAGCATACAGCTTGTTGGCCAAAGTCAAGGTTGTGTGTTATTTAACGGGATCCTAGCCCACTAGGAAATAGGATTTCCCGAGTTCTCAACAGAGGGTTAGAGACTTGATGAAAATAGTGGGAGGCTAGTATGTGAATTTGCAATTTCATTCAGATACTTTGCCTTACGCGTTCTTCAAAATTATTTCGTCTATTTATTATAATTAGTTGGACTAATACATTGTTATTTTTTTGTAACAGTTTGACTGTACCCTTTTATCGTTAACTAGATAGTTGGACTATCGTAGTTGAGATGGCTAGCAAGGTAATGTCCGAGACATCATCATGGGTGACAATGTCTTTAAGGGGACAAACTTCGCTGATTGGGAAATGAACCTGAGGATAGTCCTTGGGGCTGAGAGATGCTGTATACTATACAAACACCTCTCCCGCCTAAGCCCACTGACCCACTTGAGCTGGAGTTATGGAAAACTCACAGCAATGATTGTGACACAGCTCAGGCTATTATGTTAGCTTCTATGACTCAACACTTTCGTCGCCAGAATAGGGACTTGGATCCTTATAATATGATGGCTAGACTTCGAGATCTCCACCGCTCCAACAAGCGGATGGAAGGTATGAGTTGGTGAAGAAACTCTTCCGCGCCCGAATGACTGAAGGCGCATCAGTTGAGGCCCACGGGGCTCAAATGATCGCCGATATTGATGAGTTGGCCAATATGGGAATAGTCTTGGAGGCTGAGCTGACTGTGGATTTGATCTTACAATCGCTTCCCGATACTTGGAAACAAATTATAATCAACTATAAGTTGATGGACACGGATGACTCTCTTGGAGAGCTGTTATCCGTCTTGAAGGAGTCTGAAAAAGAACTCCTAAAAGGGGGCAAGCGCGAGGCGCACTATGCATCGACCTCTCAGGGGCCAAAGGCTGGGCTTAAGGCAACTGGAGGGGTGAGGAAGAGGAAACATAAGAACAAGGGTAAAGGCAAGTCGACAAAAGCTTCTGGGAAGCCAAGGAACAAATCTCAAGATGTCTGCCTCAACTGCGGCAAGAAGGGTCACTGGAAACGTGACTGCCGAATGGGCAAGGGACACAAGGAGGATATCAAGGCAGGCAAGGCACCAGCCTCTGGTATGTTTGTTATTGAAATAAATATGACTACTTCTAGTCTTAAAAATTGGATTTTTGATTCTGGTTGTGCTGCTCATATTTTGTACTGATTTGCAGGATCTGCAGAATAGCAGGATGCTGGCTTCAGGGGAGGTTGACCTACGAGTCGGAAACGGAACACCAGTTGCTGTTTTGGCTGTAGGGACTTTTGTTTTGGAACTGCCCTCAGGGCATGTACTTAAACTTTTGAACTGTTATTATATACCTAGTTTAACTAGGAATATTATATCTGTATCTTTTGTTAACCCAGCATGGGTACACTTTTGTATTTAGAAACACTGGGTGTTATTTATATAAAAATGATGCAGAAATTTGCACTGTTGTTGCAAATAATGGTCTTATATTTTGAATGTAAATGAATCTCCTAAACACAAAATGACAAACAAAAGGCTCAAAAGGAGTAATCTAAAAGATGAAGCTTACATGTGGCATTGTCGTCTAGGACACATTAACAAGACTCGCATATCCACACTTTCGAAGAGTGGGTACTTGGACGGATTTGATCCTAATTCATATGATGTCTGCGAATCTTGTCTTTTAGGCAAAATGCCTAAATCACCTTTTAGCGGTAAAGGTGAACGTGCCACAGAACTGTTAGCCCTCGTTCATAGTGACGTATGTGGGCCCATGTCTAGCCAGGCTAGAGGTGGATATCGATACTTCGTAACCTTTACGGATGATGCATCACGTTACGGTTATGTGTATCTAATGATGCACAAGTCGGAAACCTTTGAGAAATTCAAAGAGTTTCGACACGAAGTTGAAAACAAACAGGCAAGAGTATTAAGACATTACGGTCGGACCGTGGTGGCGAATACTTAAGTTATGAGTTTCAAGATTACTTGAAAGAACATGGTATTCTTTCACAGTGGACTCCTCCTGGAACACCGCAATTAAACGGTGTGTCTGAACGGAGAAACCGTACCTTGTTAGACATGGTAAGGTCAATGATGAGTCGCACTGAGCTACCAATATCCTTCTGGGGATACGCATTAAGCAGTGCAATACTTATTTTGAATAAGGTTCCGTCAAAGTCTGTTGAACAGACTCCATACGAGATATGGACAGGAAGGAAACCGGGTTTTCTCTTTCCTGAAGATTTGGGGTTGCTGGGCATATGTTAAACGTTTGGAAGGTACCAAATTAGAACCCAAATCAGATAAATGCCTTTTCGTAGGATATCCTAAGGAAACCAAAGGATATTACTTCTATCACCCGCAAGAGAACAAAGTTTTTGTTGCTCTACATGCATTTTTCCTTGAAAAGGAATTCTTAGATGCAGTGGTAAGTGGGAGGAAAGTGGAGCTCGATGAAAATCGTGGTGATACTGTTCCTGGCAATGAATCAACGACGGAACATGAACAGACCATCCGGGATGAGTCTGTACCACAACCTTCATATACACAAGGACCGCGTAGGTCGGAGAGAGTCAGGACAGTACCTGAGAGGTATGGGTACCTGATCTCGCCTCATGTAGATATTAATCTTATTGAGGATAATGAACCGTCTACGTATGAGGAAGCAATACTAGATATTGATTCCGCTTTATGGCAAGAAGCCATGAAGTCTGAGATGGATTCCATGTATGCCAACCAAGTTTGGACACTGGTTGATGCACCAGAAGGTGTAAAACCTATTGGATGCAGATGGATCTTCAAGAAGAAGACCGACATGGATGGCAACGTGCAAACATACAAAGCTAGGCTTGTAGCAAAGGGGTATCGTCAACAATATGGTGTTGATTATGACGAAACCTTCTCACCCGTTGCCATGATTAAATCCATTCGGATAATGCTTGCAATAGCTGCATATTTCGATTACGAGATATGGCAGATGGACGTTAAAACCGCTTTCCTTAACGGAAACCTTTTGGAGGATGTTTATATGCAACAGCCTGACGGTTTTATCGTACCTAGACTTGCAAACAAGGTTTGTAAGTTAAATCGATCCATTTATGGATTGAAGCAAGCATCACGGTCATGGAATCAGCGTTTTGATGAGATCATAAAGAATATGATTTCGTGCAAATGAAGATGACCCTTGTGTATACAAGAAGGTTAGTGGGAGAGCACTGACTTTTATTGTCCTTTATGTCGACGATGTATTGCTTATAGGCAATGACATTCCCATGCTAACGTCGGTGAAAGCTTGGCTTTCATTAAAATTCTCCATGAAAGATCTGGGAGAAGCAGCCTTTATTCTGGGAATAAAGATCTACCGGGATAGATCTAGAAAGCTGCTTGGACTCTCCCAGAGTACATATATTGACAAAGTGTTGAAGCGATTCAGCATGGATCAATCCAAGAAGGGATTGATGCCAATGTTACGTGGTACCTCTCTGTCTAAGGACATGTGTCCTAAGACTCAAGAAGAGAGAGATAACATGAGTCGGATACCGTTCGCCTCGGCAGTCGGATCGATCATGTATGCCATGATATGTACACGACCTGATGTGTCATATGCTTTGAGCATGTGCAGTCGCTATCAGGCCGATCCAGGTGAAGGTCACTGGATGGCAGTTAAGAATATCCTTAAGTATCTTAGACGAACTAAGGATGCTTTCTTAATTTACGGAGAAGGAGAACTTGTGGTATCTGGGTATGCCGATGCAAGTTTCCAAACCGACAAGGACGACTTCAAGTCGCAATCCGGGTACATTTTTTTGTTTGAATAACGGAGCAGTGAGCTGGAAATCTTCCAAGCAAGATACTGTTGCCGATTCAACGACAGAAGCGGAGTATATTGCTGCATCGGAAGCAGCAAAGGAGGCAGTTTGGATCCGAAAGTTCCTAATTGGATTAGGAGTAGTTCCGTTAGCAGCTGAGCCCGTTCCATTGTATTGTGACAATAACGGGGCTATAGCACAAGCTAAGGAACCAAGGTCTCATCAACGATCCAAGCATGTTCTTCGGCGTTACCATCTGATTCGGGAGATTATACATCGTGGCGATGTAAAAGTCGAGAAGGTCGCATCAGATAACAACATTGCAGATCCGCTGACGAAAGCTGTTTATCCGCAAGTGTTTGAACGACATATACATAGTTCAGGTATTAGATGCTTGAGTGACTGGCTATAGGCCAAGTGGGAGATTGTGACATTATGACCCATAGCGTCACTGTTTTGTAAATGATATTGTATTATTGTACAAAATTAACTATGTGATAATGAAATTGCCTTTTGCCGTTTTGTAATTTATTTACTTTGATATATAAATGGCGAAAGTCCATATGATTAATTCCGTATTGAGATGATATGAGACAGTATCAATACATAAAGGTTTAAATCATTAATATCCCTAGTCGGAGTATTATCGAGATCGGACATCGATAATGCGGAATAGACTAGTATTGCACTTGTGCATGTTGTGAGGGCACAACGGCATAGTTCTCATATATTTAAGTATAGGATACTTATGCAAGTGCGATAGGAGGTTGTGTTTTACCGATGGTACGGAAAACAGCTTCGCTCTGGATAGACCCCGCGGAATCCCATTGGTAGTATGTCTGCGTGTCTATGGGAGGCCGCATCAGGGTAGGTGTATATGGTCTTAACCTGAGACTTGCATCGCTAGTACTTGCGACAATAGGTAAACTTTGGTTTTGGTGGTTGGGGGACCTTAACTGGTTCTGTGTTCACCTCTTCTGGGTTTATCAGGAATCGTAGTGCACTGGGTGTGATGTCAAGATGGAAGTGTCACTTC
Source organism: Zanthoxylum bungeanum (assembly GCA_019454045.1). Classification (NCBI taxonomy): domain Eukaryota; kingdom Viridiplantae; phylum Streptophyta; class Magnoliopsida; order Sapindales; family Rutaceae; genus Zanthoxylum; species Zanthoxylum bungeanum. The sequence continues at coordinate 10,607 of SKCR01037421.1, forward strand.
AGACATATGGGTTGATCAGGACGCAGGATACAGAACTAGTGCTCTATAAAAGGTTGCAACCGTCGGGACAATATGACTAGGTCAGTATTGCCCGATTTAAAGAGACTAGTTGCTTGATGTCCGATATATGTTTCGTACGGGGCAGACACATTTCCAGCCCCAGGCCTAACATGTGATCGTCCGATACTGGATCGATGTACGCAATACTACGGTATACTACGCTTGATATAGATCTAATATTCCAGTAAGAATATTTCTGGAGAATTGGGTAGGCATGGCGCTTTGCTAGAAGCCAACCTTGTCTTGTAAATCGGTAAAAACGTAGTACGAGGTACGTACGTGTTTGGATTATCCAACGACCGTATTTACTGCCAACATATCCGGAGATCTCTTGGGTCGCTTCCTGAAGATTCACCTATGATGTTTGATTCGAACTTTATTAATCTTGGATTAATAACGGAGAAACTTTATCTTGGATAAAATGCCTTATTAGGAGAGAGAGAGAGATCGATTAATCTGGAATTAATCGATAAAATAATATATTCGATATATTATTAAACGAAATTAGATTTCGACGCGGAATTAAAATCGGATTTTAATTCGGGCAAACGAATTAATTTAGAATTAATTCATTAGCGAACTGAATAGTAATTTCGCAAGGCGTAATTATTTAATTCACGTCGCGACGGAAATTCGTTAATTTGGAATTAACGAAACCGAGCCCGAAAGTGCTTGCGGACACATTCGTATTTTGAATCGAGTGATATCCGCAAATCACATCGCGATATCTCATTACTTAATACGAATAGATGTGATGTATCTAGTCACCTTTGAGGGATGATACATTGTCTCTAATCTCAAAGTATGGTAATGATAGCAAATGATGGATTCATTTTGGAGGGAAAGCCATGCACGGTTTTGAAGGATTTTTTGCATTAAAAAATTCTTTTGGTATTAGATATCACTTCACTTTTCATTTTCCTTGGTCATTCACGTTTTTTGGCATGCAAAGGAACAAAATCAAAAGTGAAACACTCTCCTCTCTTCTCTCTTGCTCACGCCGTGAGCTGCACCAACAAGGCAGAAAATTGTTTTTCTCATTCTCCATTTTTGCTAGCACAAGCAAGGAATCAAAGGAGGTGATAGGGAAACCACCTTGGAGCTTGGAATACACAAAGCTTGGAGCTTTCAACTCTTTTCTCTCTCTTGGCCGAAACTTCAAGGATCTTGGAGCTTCAACCTTTGTTCATCTTTTCATCACAAAAGCTTTGTAAGTATGATTCCGCCATGCTTCAAGTTTTATTATATATATTCATTTTGTTGTATTTCATAAGCTTAATCTTTCCTTGGGACTAATTATAGTAACCACACCTCTGTCGATGGTCAGACACAATACCCAGTTAACACCCAATTGAACCATATTTCTATGCAACAAATTATCTGGATTCATTAAGTTTAAGTTCCCAATTATGGCTAACCACCCGCCCGACAGGATATGTCTATCCTGTAAGGAAATCTATTAAAGGGTTATCTATCCTCAATGAGATCGTGACTATTGAGTCTAAGGTCTTAAACTTAAAATCCATATGTCTAGTTCATTTTAATTTTCCCATGTTCAATTTATTAATGGCAGTTATGAAAAAGCATTAAGATTAAGACTCAATAATACATCTTTTATTACCCAAGCTATAATCTACCCCTATTATAACCGTGATATTGGATTTCATCATCACAACCCAGATAACGGCTTAGTTACGACACATATTACTGGTAGTAAAAAAAAACTAAATAAAATAAAAGACATTAAGTACATACTGAAAATTAAATACTGAAAATTAAATACTGAAAAGTAAATGCTGAAAGTAAATGCTGAAATTAATACTGAAAATTAATGCTGAAAGTAAATTACTGAAAGTAAATTGCTGAAAAGTATTGCTGAAGTAATTGCTGAAAGTAAATTACTGAAAGTAAAAACTGAAAATTAAAGAAAGAAAATTAATGTCGTAAAAGTAAATTGCGGAAAATAAAATTTGAAAGTAAAGAAAAGAAGTGTAAAGCGGAAATTATTAATAAAGCTGTAAATAAACAAACAAGATACAATCTTCTTAGTATTCTTAAGGAATTCCTTAGAAGAAGTATGAATTTTACAATTAAATCTTGGTATTTATAGGCAAAATTTGCCTCCATCAATCATCCACCAAATCAATTATTAATTGCTCCTAATTGCTCCATCAAAATCCATTATTAATTGCTCCACTAATCTCTTATCAGTTTGGTGATGATTTGATAATATTTATTATTTATTTATTAATTTATTTTTTGCTTTGAAAATGATTGAAAATGACTTTAATATTACACACAACACACTTCTGGTGGTTCATCAATTTCGGGCATGCAATCATCAGATTCGAAATTATTTTGTCTTTCAAAGCTGTAGATCTTTGAGGCTTCTTTAATCTGGAACTTGAATCAACTCAATCCGATATCGGAGTAAAACGTTATGCCCAAAATACGACAGATGCGCAAAATTGGAATTTCCAAAACTGCACTTCGTTAAAACGCCCTTTCAAGTTTCCAATCTCCAAAATTAATATGTCAAGTCCAATTTTTGCCCTTATTTGACCCACATTTCGTCCTAAATGATTTCATTGTGTCCCAATATTATTTTATCTGCAAAATAAACTAAAACATATCAAAACGTTCATCAAACCCGAGAAACTAAACAAAATATTAAGTAAAAGGGGCGGTAAATATTGATATATTTTCCGCTCATCAACATTCTGAAAGCATACAAGACATCAGGTCGCATACATATCATGGCATACATGATCGATCCGACTACTGAGGCGAACGGTATCCGACTTATGTTGTCTCTCTCATCTTGAGTTTTGGACACGTCCTTAGATAGAGTGACGCCATGTGACACTGGCAACAGTCCCCTCTTGGACTGATCCATGTTGAATCTCTTCAACACTTTATCAATGTACGTGCTCTGGGAGAATCCAAGCAGCTTTCTAGATCTATCCTGGTAGATCTTTATTCCTATAATAAAGGCTGCTTCTGCCAGATCCTTCATGGAGAATTTTAATGAAAGTCAAGTTTCCACCGACGTTAACATGGGAATGTCATTTCCAATAAGCAATACATCATCAACGTAAAGGACAATGAATGTCAGTGCGCTCCCACTAACCTTATTATATACACAAAGATCATCCTCGTTTTGAACGAAATCATATTCTTTTATGATCTCATCAAAACATTGGTTCCAAGAACGCGATGTTTGCTTCAATCCATAAATGGATCAATTTAACTTACAAAACCGTCAGGCTGTTGCATATAAACAACCTCCAAAAGGTTTCCGTTAAGGAAAACGGTTTTGACGTCCATCTGCCATATCTCGTAATCGAAATATGCAGCAATATCAAGCATTATCCGAATGGATTTAATCATGGCAACGGGTGAAAATGTTTCTTCGTAATCGACACCATGTCGTTGACGATACCATTTCGCTACAAGTCTAGCTTTGTACATTTGTACGTTGCCATCCATGTCAGTCTTCTTCTTGAAGACCCATTTGCAACCAATAGGCTTTACACCTTATGGTGCATCAACCAGTGTCCAAACTTGGTTGGTGTACATGGAATCCATTTCGGAATTCATGGTATCTTGCCATAAGATTAATATCCACATGAGGTATGATCGGAAACCAATACCTCTCAGGTTATTTCCTGACTCTCTCCGACCTACACGGTTCTTGTGTATTTGAAGATTATGGTTCATGAATAGTATCACTCTGATTTTCATCGAGTTCTACTTTCCTCCCACTAACCACTGCATTTAGGAATTCATTCTCAAGGAAAATCGCATGTAGAGCAACAAATACTTTGTTCTCTTGTGGGTGATAGAAGTAATATCCTTTGGTTTCCCTGGGATATTCTATAAATAGGCATTTATCCGATTTGGGTTCTAGTTTGGTACCTTCCAAACGTTTGACGTATGCCTAGCAACCCCAAATCTTCAGGAATGAGAAACTCGGTTTCTTTCCTGTCCATATCTCATACGGAGTCTGTTGAAAAGATTTTGACGGAACCTTATTCAAAATAAGTATTGAACTATTCAATGCATATCCCTAGAAGGAAATAGGTAGCTCTGTGCGACTCATCATAGACCTTATCATGTCCAACAAAGTTCGGTTTTTCCGTTCGGACACACTGTTTAATTGCGGTGTTCCTGAAGGAGTCCACTGTGAAAGAATACCATATTCTTTCAAGTAATCAAGAAACCCATTGCTCAATTATTCGCCACAACGGTCCGACCGTAACGTCTTAATACTTTTGTCGGTCTGTTTTTCTACTTCGTGTCGAAACACTTTGAATTTCTCAAAAGTTTCTAACTTGTGTCTCATAAGATACACATAACCATAACGCGATGCATCATCCGTAAAGGTTACAAAGTATTCATATCCACCTCTAGCCTGGCTAGACATGGGCCCACATACGTCACTATGAACGAGGGCTAACAGTTTGGTGGCACGTGCACCCTTTCCGCTAAAATGTGTTTTAGGCATCTTGCCTAATAAATAAGATTCCAGACATCATATAAATTTGGATCAAAATCCGTCCAAGTACCCACTCTTTGAACGTGTGGATATACGTGTCTTGTTTATGTGTCCTAGACGACAATGCCACATGTAAGTTTCATCTTTGTTACTTACTTTAAGCCTTTTGTTTGTTACATTATATGTTTGAGATTGATTCATATTCAAAATATGAAGAACATTATTTACATCAGCAGTGCAAATTCCCATATCATTTTTATACATAAAACACCCAGTGTTTCTAAATACAAAAGTATACCCACATTGGGCTAACATAGATACAGAAATAATATTCCTAGTCAAACTAGGTACATATAATAACAGTATGTTAGTTTAAGTACATGCCCCGAGTGAAGTTCCAAAACAAAAGTTCCAATGGCCAAAACGGCGACTCGTGTCCCATTTCCAATGCGGAGGTCAATCTCTCATGAGGCCAGTCTCCTGCTAATCTGCAGATCCTGCACATCAGTACATATATGAGTACCACAACCAGAATCAAAAATCTAATTTTTAAAACTAGTAGTAGACATGTTTATTTCTATAACAAACATATCTGAAGCTGGTTCCTTGCCCGCTTTGATTTCCTTCATGTGTGCCTTGTACTCGCGACAGTCACGCTTCCAGTGACCCCACTTCCCGCACTACAGACATATATCTTGGGATTTTTCCTTACCCTTCCCAGAAGGTTTTGATGATTTGGCCTTGTCTTTCTTCTTCTTCTTCTTCTTTACACCTCTAGTCACCTTGGGCCAAACCCTTGGAGTCTGAGATGTTGAAGCGAAGTGCGCCTCGCGCTTCTTGCCCTTTAGGAGCTCTTTTTCTGCTTCGCGCAGTGTGGACATCAACTCTCCAAGAGTTTGGTCTTGGTTCAACATATTGTAGTTCATGATGAACCAACTCCAAGTGTCGGGGAGAGACTGTAGGATCAAATCTACCGAAGTCTCAGCCTCGAAGACGATGCCCATCTGTCCGAGCTGCTCAATGTCAGCAATCATCTGTGACACATGGTGCTTAACAGACGTACCCTCTGACATGCGAGCGCGGAAGAGCTTCTTCTGCAACTCATATCTTTACGATCTAAGATTAGATCACTGAAGATCATGCAACTTCACCATCATCTCATAGGGATCCAATCCCTTGTTTTGATGACGGAATTGCGGAGTCATAGCAGCAAGCATTACTGATTGAGCAATCACGTTGTCATCACTATGAGTCTTCCAAAGCTCTAGCTCAAGCAACTGATCAGGTCGGGGATTAGGCCGAATAGGTCTCTCTATAATGTAGAGCAACTTCTCGGATCCCAGGACAATCCTGAGATTCATGTCCCAATCTTGAAAGTTTATGCCATTAAAGACATTATCGCCGATGACAATATCCCTAATGTTTTACTTTCCTGTCATCTTAATCGCAATAGTTCAACTATTCGATTAACGATGTATGGGTACAGTATAATTGTTACAAGAAAAATAATAATATATTCGTCCAACTAATAAAATAATTGACGAAATAATTTGAAAGCGCGTAAAGCTAAGTATTTGAACGAAATTGGAAATTCAATACTAGCCTCCCATTATTTTTCGGCGAGCCTCTAACCCTCTGTTGAGTACTCGGGAAACCTAGTTTCTTAGTGGGCTAGGATCCCGTTAAATAACACACAACCTTGACTTTGGCCAACAAGTTGTATGATATGTAACTAGGTATATCTCTAAGATCAATTGGATCACATCCAATTCCTAGATCTGGTAGGTGGACCTCCAAGTCCGAAACATATATATAATATATATGCCAATATATCCAATATATTTTCCTAACATTTTCCTCTGAATCAACTAAACCTTGTCTTTGGCACAACAAGCTTAATGATCCGAGTTAATCGGAACCCAATGACTTTGGAAAGCTTCGTAATCGATGTCGATGGACAAGAAGTGATCTTGACTTTGGCCAACAAATCACAACTTGGACAAGACATACGATATGGAACAAAGCCTTCATGATTCAAACACATCCGCGATGGATAAAGGTCTTGACTTTGGCCAACAAACCAGTGCCAATCTTGGATCTTGAGAATGAATCACTCAATGGAAGGAAAACGCTTAATATTTATTGAGGGTTTTTCGCGTAAATTGGCAACCAATTTATTATCTTTGACTAGGTCTCATAATATACCCTTAAGCATGCATTATAAAAGCATAATAAGGCGCGAAAATAAATTAATAATGATATGCGGATGGATATCTCACAAATTGTTCCTAGAACAAATCACTCCATTTCCTCTCCCCGGCTAGAACTATTCTTACTTCTACCCAATTACATAATACAATTAAGGAAACCTCATTAACATTGAGGGGAATTAGGTGAGAAGAGAATTACAAAGAATTGAGATACATTATTCTAATATCCATCTGATATACATTATTCATTCAACACATCCATGTATTCACATATAGAATGTTATTCAATCAATCTAATCCAATTAATTAATCTTTGAATAAAGTGATCATCCAACGTTCAAACAACGAATTGATTTGCGTGAGTCCAACTCGTTTAATAATAAGTACTCAAAGTACAAATTCTTGAATTATATCGAACTACAATTTAAATCTAATTTAATTCGTATTCAATACTAATTCTATATTTAATTCCAAATTAAATAATTACACTTTTAAATGCGCCTTTATGAATTAGATTCCAAATCTAATCTAAATGAGTCTCAAAGCCCAATTAACATTCAATGTCATTTAATTAAACTCCAATGGGCTTTCAATTAATTTCTTAAGGCGTGGACTTTGGTCAATATGGGTCAAACCCAAATACCAAAGCCCAATTAAGGAATCACCTTATTTTCAAGAAACCAATTTCGGCCAATTAGGCCCAATTAAACATAAAAGGCCCATTTGTCATATTTGGACTTAATGGAATGGTTTAGGCCCAATTTAGATCCAATCCAATTGACCTAAACCAACTTGGCCCAACCAAGCCCATTAGGCCCAAATACAACATTGTAAGCCCAATTCTAAATTAAGCCCAATTAATCAAATTCTAAATTTCTAAATTTCATAATTTAATTAATTAAAGTGTATTACATTAATTAATTATCTAAATTAATATTACCAAAATATCAATTTAATCAATTAATCATGCTTATCCATCATCAATACATGTCCAACATTATTGAAACAAAAAATCATCTCATTTCATGCTATAAGGCTCACGACAATGAGGGATTTTTAAAACTGATTTCGATTTCAATCCAATTAAATCATAAATCAATTTATCCCAAGTCTTTAAACACATCCAATGGTCTTAAAAATAAAATCATCATGACCTAGGGTTTATCCATGTATTCGGCCATCATACCCAAATTGGGGAAAATAATCCAATTAGTTTTTCATCAATTTGATCATATATAACTCCAAGTTATCCATATACAAGCATACTCAAACAATCAATTTGGTTAATCATGCTCAAATCAAATTTACCCATATTTTAGTATATAAACCCTAATCAATTTCATGCTCAATAGGCTCCATGATACCATTGTTGGGTTTCTAAGTTGTCCCATGACCATTCAAGCAATGAAATCAAGTGAATACTCAAAGAAGAATAGCGGAATTAAACTTACTTTGATCGGATTTTGGAGGTGTTGAAACAAAACTTTTGCTCCTTTGAGAAGTCTCCAAGCTTCCTCTTTGAAGTTGAAATCCAAGCTCCAAGCTTTATGGTGATTCCAAGCTCAAAGGTTGGTTTCCCTATCACCTTGAATGATTCCTAGTAAGTGCTAGCTTGTGAAATTTTTTGCTACAAAAATTCCAAATCTTCCTTGTAACTCTCGGCAATGAGAGAAATGGAGAGGGAGAGAAAAAGCTTCCAAAACCGTGAGTGAGAGAGAGAATTAGATCAAGTTTGTTGACTTGTTTTTTTTTGTATTTCAAAAAATAAAATTAGATATACCAAAATCAATATTTGGTATATGTCAAATATCTCACCAACTTGGAGTGTAAAACAAGTCATCACCCACCCACCAAATTCCATCACCAAAAAGGTAATTCAAATGACAAGTGATGTGACTTGTGAAGTGACTTGTGGGCCCCACTTAAATTCAAAATCCGAGTGGGCCCGCAAAAACTCCGGGCTCGGGTTCGTTAATTCTGAATTAACAAACTTTCCGTTGCGACATAATTAAATCAAATTTAATTAAATAATTATGCCAAGCAAAATTACTATTCACATCGCTTGCGAATTAATTCTAAATTAAGTTCTTTTTCCCGAATTAAAATCCAATTTTAATTCAGCATCGGAATCTAATTTCGTTTAATATATTGAATATATTATTTTATCGATTAATTCCAAATTAATCGTTCTCTCTCTTCAAATAGTATTTTATCCCAGATAAAATCTCTCTGTAATTAATCCCAGATTAATTATGTTTGAATCATACGTCATCGGTGAATCTTCGGGAAGCGACCCATGAGATCCCTGGATATGTTGGCAGTAAATTCGATCGTCGGACTATCCAAACACGTACTATATTTTTACCGATTTACGAGACATGGTTGGCTTCTATCAAAGCACCGTTCCTACCCAATTCTCCGGAAATATTCTTAAAGGAATATATAATCTATGTCAGGCGTAGTATACGTAGTATTGCGTATTGCAATCCAGTATCGGATGTCACATACAAGGCCTGGGGCTGGAATAGTGTCTGCCCCGTACGAAGCATATATCGGATCACAAGCAACTAGTCTCTTTAATTGGATAATCATGACCTTGTCATATTATCCCGATGGTTGCAACCAATTAGAGTACCAGTTCTATATCCCTGCGTGATCATCATCTGCATATGACTAAAGTGATACTTTCATCTTGACATCACACCCAATACACTACGATACTCAATACACCCAGAAGAGGCATACACATAACCTGTTAAAGTTCTGGACGACCAAAACCAAAGCGTATTGATTGTCGCAAGTACTAGCGATGTAAGTCTCAGGTTATGACCAAATATACCTACCCTGAAGCGGATTCCCATAGACACATAGTCATACTACCAATGGGATTCCGCGGGGTCTATCCAGAGTGAAGCTGTTTCCGTACCATCGGTAAACACAACCTCTTATCACACTTGCATAAGTATCCAATACTTAAATATATAAGAACTATGATGTTACGCTTCCATAACATGCACAAGTGCAATACTAGTCTATTCCGCATTATCGATGTCCAATCTCGATAATACTACGACTAGGGATATTTAATGATTAAACCGTTATGGAGTGATATTGTCTCATATCTTATAATCTGGAACTAATCATAAGGACTTTTATCATTTATATATTTAAGTAATCAAATTACAAAATGATAAAATGCAATTTCATTGTCACATAGTTAATTTGTACAAAAACCACAATGTCTTTTACAAATTGTCCAACATGCTGGGCAGATATTACACGTTTGGATAGTGCCAAACTAGAACCCAAATCGGATAAGTGCCTATTTGTAATTAGTTATCCTAGGGAAACCAAAGGATATTATTTCTATAACCCATAAGAGAATAAAATATTTTTTGCTCTCCATGCGGTTTTCCTTAGAGGAATTCCTAAATGCAGTGGTAAGTGGGAGGAAGTAAAACTTGATGAAAATCGGAGTGATATTGTTCCTAAAACCGATCCCCTCACGGAACATGAACAGTTCACAGGGGATGAGACTGTTCCACAATATTCTAATACACAAATACCGCGTAGGTTGGAGAGAGTCAGAAAACAACCTACGAGGTATGGGTTTCTGATCTCGCCTCATGTAGATATTAATCTTATTAAGGAAGATAAACCGGCTACGTATGAGGAAGCGATATAAGGTATCGACTATGCTTTATGGCAAGAGGCCATGAATTCCGAAATGGATTCTATGTATACAACCAAGTTTGGACACTGGTTGATGTACCAGAAGGCATTTTGCCTATTGGTAGCAAATGTGTCTTTATGGTGAAGACAGACATGGATGGAAACAAATAAACGTACAAAGCTAGGCTTGTAGTGAAAGGGTATCGTCATCAACATGGTGTTGATTATGAGGAAACCTTTTACCCGTTGCCATGATTAAATCTATTCGGATAATGCTTGCTTTTGCTGCATATTTGGATAATGAAATATGACAGATGGACGTCAAGACCGCTTTCCTTAACGGAAAACTTTTGGAGGATGTTCATATACAACACCCTGACAGTTTTATTGTGCCTAAACATGCAAACAATGTTTTCAAGTTAAATCGATCCATTTATGGATTGAAGCAAACATTGTGTTCTTGGAACCAAAGTTTTGATGAGATCATAAGGGTATATGGTTTCATTCAAAACGATGATGATTCTTGTGTATATAAGAAGGTTAGTGGGAGCGCACTGACAATGATTATCTTATACGTTGATGATGTATTGCTTCTTAGAAATGACATTCCCATATTTAAATCGGTGAAAGTTTGGGAGAGGCAACCTTTATTCTAGGAATAAGGATCTACTGGGATAGATCTAAAAGTTGTTGGCACTCTCCGAGAACTTGTACATTAACACATGGCGTCTCTCTATCTAAGGACATATGTCCTAAAACTTAATATGAGAGAGATTCAATGAGCCTTATCCCGTTCGCTTCTACAGTCGGATCGATCATGTATGCCATGACATGTATGTTGGTCAATTATGACCCATAGCGTCACTATTTGTAAAAGACATTGTATTTTTGTACAAATTAATTATGTAGCAATGGAAATTGCCTTTTATCATTTCATAATTAGATTACTTAAATGTGTGAATGATGAAAGTCCTTATGATTAGTTCCGGATTGAGATGATATGAGACAGTATCAATCCACGACGATTTAATCATTAAATATCCCTAGTCGTAGTATTATCGAGACTGGACATCGATAATGCGGAATAGACTAGTATCGTACTTGTACGTGTTATGGAAGCGTAACAACATAGTTCTCATATATTTAAGTATTGGATACTTATGCAAGTGTGGTAGGAGGTTGTGTTTTACCGATGGTACGAAACACAACTTCACTCTGGATAGACCCCTCGGAATCCCATTGGCAATATGACTATGTGTCTATGGGAGTCCGCATCAGGGTAGGTAGGTATATTTGGTCTTAACCTGAGACTTGCATCGCTAGTACTTGCGACAATCAATACGCTTTGGTTTTGGTCATCCAGGACTTTAACAGGTTCTGTGTACGCCTCTTCTGAGTTTATTGAGAATTGTAGTGTATTGGATGTGATGTCAAGATGGAAGTATCACTTCAGTCATATAGAGATGATGGTCACGCAGGGATACATAACTGGTTCTCTAAAGGGTTGCAACCATCGGGATAATATGACTAGGTCATGATTATATGATAATAAAGATACTAGTTGCTAGTGATCCGATGTATGCTTCGTACGGGGCAGACACTATTCCAGCCCCGGGCCTTGCATGTGACATCCGATACTGGATCGATATACGCAATACTTTGTATACTACACCTGACATAGATTATATATTCCATTAAGAATATTTCTGGAGAATTGGGTAGGCATGGCGCTTTTCTAGAAGCCAACCTTGTCTCGTAAATTGGTAAGAACGTAGTACAAGGTACGTATGTCTTCGGATAGTCCGACGACCGGATTTTCTGCCAACATATCCAGGGATCTCTTGGGTCGCTTCCCGAAGATTCACCAATGACGTATGATTTGATCTTTAATAATCTGGGATTATTATCTGGGATAAAGTACTATTTGAAGAGAGAGAACGATTCATTTGGAATTAATCGATAAAATAATATATTCGATATATTATACAAAATTGGATTTCGACGCGGAATTAAAATAGGATTTTAATTTGGGATAACGAGTTGATTTAGAATTAATTCGCAAGCGACGTGAATAATAATTTTTCTAGGCATGATTATTTAATTAAATTTGATTTAATTACGACACAATGGAAAAATCGTTAATTCGGAATTAACGAAACCGAGCCCGGAATGTGTTTGCGAGGCCACTTCGATTTCGAATCAAGTGTGGCCCACAAATCACATCGCGAGTCACATAACTTGTCACTTTAGTGATAGATGTCAAGTCACCTTTTTGGTGAGTGACATGCAGTCACTATTCATGATAGAAGTTGGTGTGGGCATTTAATTGATTTTTGGAGCCAAAATTTTGGGTTAACTTTTGAATGATATACCAAATATTTTGGTAAAGGATTTTCATTATTGTTTTATGAAAACAAAACAAAAAAAAATAGAAAACTCTCTCTCACATTTTAGCCATTGCCCTGAGCCTTGGAGGAAGGAAGAAGAATAGTTTTTCTTCCAATCTTGCTAGCACAATCAAAGGATCAATACAAGGTGATAGGGAAACCGAACTTAGAGCTTGGAATCTTTTGGAAGCTTGGAGCATGTAGAACTTCATCAACAAAAGTCCCTTGGCCGAAAGCTTCAACAAGGGGAGGAAAAGTTTTTGTTGATCATCACATCCAAAGCCGTTCAATGTAAGTGTGTTTCCGCCACTCTTCTTTGAGTATTCATTCTATTTCATTGCTTATATTGATCTTGGGACCACCTTAGAAACCAACAATGTATGCGACCTGGTGTCTCATATGCTTTGAGCATCTGCAGTCACAATCAGGCCGATCCAGGTGATGGTCACTGGATTGATGTTAAGAACATCCTTAAGTATCTTAAACGAACTAATGATGCTTTCTTAATCTATGGAGATGGAGAACTTGAGGTGACTAGGTTCACCGATGTAAGTTTCCAAACCGATAAAGATGACTGTAAGTCGCAATAAGGGTATGTATTTTGTTTGAACAACAGAACAGTGAGCTGGAAATCTTCCAAGCAAGATATTGTTGCCGATTCAACAACAAAAGAGGAATATATTGATGCGGCTGAGGCAACAAAAGAAGCATGTTGGATCTATAAAATTCCTAATTAGATTAGGAGTAGTTCTGTTAGCAGCTGAGCTGGGCTGCACATAGGCTAAAGAATTACGGTCTCATCAATGATCCAAGTATGTACTTTGATGGTTTCATCTGATTCGTTAGATCATACATCGTGGCGATGTCAAGATTGAAAAGATCGTTTCAGATGATAACCTTGCAGATCCGCTGATGAAAGCGATATCTCTGTATAAGCATGAGCGACCCGTACATAGTTCAAGTGTTAGACACTTGAGTGATTGGCTATAGGCCAAGTGGGAGATTGTTGGACAATTATGACCCATAGCATCACTGTTTGTAAAAGACATGGTGTTCTTTATACAAATTAACTATATGACAAAGGAAATTGCTCTTTTATCATTTGTAATTAGATTACATGGATATATATATGATAAAAGTCCATATGATTAGTACCAGATTAATAAGATATGAGACAATATTAATCCACGAAAGGTTTAATCATTAAATATCCCTAGTCGTAGTATTATCGAGACTAGACATCGATAATACGGAATAGGCTAGTATTACACTTGTGCGCGTTATGGAAGCTTAACGACATAGTTCTCATATATTTAAGTATTGGATACTTATGCAAGTGTGATAGGAGGTTCTGTTAGCCGTTGGACCGAGAACAGCTTCACTCTAGATAGACCCCTCAGAGTCCCATTGGTAGTATGATTATGTGTCTATGGGAATCCGAATCAGGGTATGTGTATGTGGTCTTAACCTGAGACTTGCATCGCTAATACTTGCGACAATCAGTATACTTTGGTTTTGGTCGTCCAGAGCTTTAACAGGATTTGTGTATGCCTCTTCTGGGTTTACTGAGAATCGTAGTGTATTGGGTGTGATGACAAGATGGAAGTATCACTTCAGTCATATGGAGATGATGATAACAGAGGGATACAGAACTAGTACTCTTAAATGCTACAGCTATCGCGATAGTGTGACTAGTACATGATTATCCGATTACAGAGACAAGTTGCTAGTGATCCGATATATGATTCGTACGGGGCAGACACAATTTCAGCTCCAGGCCTAGCATGTGACATCCGATACTGGATCGTAATACGTAATACATAGTATACTATGCCTGATAAAGATTATATATTCCTTAAAAGAATATTTCTGGAGAATTGGGTAGGCACGGTGCTTTACTAGAAGCCTACCATGTCTTGTAAATCGATAAGAACGTGGTACTGGGTACGCATGTGTTCGGATAGTTCGATGATCGTATTTACTACCAATATATCCAAGGATCTCTTAGGTCGCTTCCCAAAGATTCACCGATGACATTTGACTCGAACAAAATTAATCTGGGATTAATTATGAGAGAGAAAATTAATTTGGGATTAATTGTGGCAAGAATTAATCTGGGATTAATTCGTTGAGAAAAGAGAATGCGATTAATTTGGAATTAATCGGCAAAGTAAATTTAATAGTTAAATTGGATTTTACTATTTAATTTATTTAATTGGGTAAAATAATATATTAAATATATTAATTGAAATTGGATTTCAACACGGAATTAAAATTAGATTTTAATTCAAGCGAACGAATTATTTTGGAATTAATTCGTAAGCGACTTTCGTAATAATTTTGCTAGGCATTATTATTTAATTAAATTGAATTTAATTACGTCACGACGGAAAATTCGTTTAGTCGGGTTAAACAAACCGGGCCCAAAGTGTGTTATGTAAGCCAACTTGAATTTTGAATTCAAATGGTGGGACCTACAACTCACATCACTTGTCAACTTGTGATGTAAGTGGTTGGTAATAAAGTAAATTGGATTTATTACACATCACACCTACCAAGTCATAATATAACTTTGGTAATTGTTTTGGAAAACACTACTATTGACTCATTTTCTCTCTTCCCTCTCTTGGTCGAATTTCTTGCTTCTTGGAGGTGAAATTTTGCTTCAATTTTTTTTTATCAAAGCTAGCACTTTTGGAGTCAAACAAGGTGATAGGGAAACCTACCCTTGAGTTTGGAATACTCAACAAAGCTTGGAGCTTCCATAAAACAAAGAAAAAGTCTTGAACTTCATCCGATTATTGTGAGTTTTTCCGTAACTTTCTTTGATTTTATTCACACATAAATCTTATTTATAGATCCTTGGAGATCCTTGGCATGTCTAGGACACTAAAAAAACTCACACTGCTCTTCTTGGCTTACTGCCACTAACCGAGCCCAGACGGGCTACTCAGATCTGGATTGCTACTTTATTGTATTTCCCATTTTAGACTTAACATTGCTTGTTGGCATAGATATGGATCTAGGCCCGTGGACGAGGTCATGGGGCGTATCGTGCTCGCCTGCCTTTTTAAGGTGATGAAAAGGAGGGTGAGATGTTTGTGGACCTAGTACCATCTCGGCAGGTTCGGCACAAATCTTCTTCTTTTAAGTAGAGTCCATCTCCTACCTCTGCGTTTACTTCGGCACCAGCTGCTCCTCCGGGCATTATCCCCGCCTTGGTGGGTCTCTTGTCGGAACTAACTTATATGATCAGCAGTGATCCCTGGCTCGGTGGGTTTTCATATTTTGCCCCTGCGGACGCCATCCATGTAAGTATTTCTAACTTATTATTTTCTCTTTCCTTTATGCTGATTCGAATTCTGATCCAATTATGCTACAGGTCCCCCCACCGACTTCGCGGATCACTTTTATCGCTTAACATAAGTAGCGAAGGTCAACTGACTCAACAAAGCCTCTCCTATAATGTACCTGCAAAGAAACGTTAGTATGTATGTATGTATGTATGTATGCATGTATGTATGGTTTCCTAACTTTTTTATGTTCTTAACTATAGCACCGTGTTGAGAGGATCTAGAAGGGCGGATTAGGGAGTAGCAGCAGAAGTATGACATGTTGAGCCAGCGTTCTTCCTTGTACAGACTATGTCAGGTGATGAGAGGTTCATACAAAGGGACTGCATTCATGGGATGCACCGCGAGAGCCTGAGCCTGAGACCGATGAAGAGGAGTCCAAGGAGGAGGGAGTCTATGAAGGGGAGTTTTTGGTGTAGCTGTTTTTCTTTTTTTAACTTTCTTTATATTGCAGCTTTTGTTGTAAGAACTCATTTTGTGTAGACTTCATTATGGAATGAAAATACTATTTCATTTATTCTTGTATTCATTTTTTTTACAATGCATTACATGAGCATGAAATCAACCAATGCATTACATGAGCTTGAAATCAATGCCTTTTCAAGTCTCTTATATACATCCAGCCATATATAGGATGAGCCGGCCAAAATTACTAGCATATTCGGCCGTACATGGGGTGAAAGTCAGGACGAACTTCTCATGATACCTTAATGGTAGTAGGGTTCATTCTGAGGTCAGGAATCCAATGTTTATGTGGTTTCCTTCACACATTATATATAGGCTATGTCTTTTCTGTGTTTTGACCGCTAAAGTCCCATTTTCCTTTTTTTCACCGGAGGCTTCCTGTTTCCCCTAGCGTTAATGCTCAGATTGTCTGGCTACTTATATTGTCTCGTAATTTGGAGATCATTTGGTCGAACATTTCTCACATCCAGTCGGATATTTAAATATCTGGTTACTGCCCAACACATATATCTGTCCTAATGACTCACGCCTTTCATGATCCCGTTACATCCTTGGTCTGTGGGGTTATTGATTGGTCGCCCCTAGATTTGGCCCCGCTTTCATTACTTCGTTACCTCTACCGAATCAATGTAGACTTTTCTGAAACCGGTTTCAATATTCTGGGACACTAAAAATTATTTCTTTCGTTTGCATGGCCACAAGTTATACCCATTGCCCGAGGCGTTTGCTATTGTTCTGGGCTTAGGGTTCTCTCCTTTTACTCATTTGGTCGTGTCATTCTTCAAAATTCATTACCCACTAAAGGCCTCTGAAGCTTTTCTTCTCACCTTGTTGAGATGCAGAGAGTGATACCCTACCCTATATCCATCGATCTGAAGGCATTATTGGATCTTGCTCCTAACATGGAGGTATGATCCTACTACTGGAAGAGTGTGGTCATGTTTTGCATCCTGTCTTGATATCTTTTAGTGGGTCAGGAGTGTGGGAGAGGAAATTACAGGCTTCTCCACATAACATAGGGTATTCGATGCTGTTATGACCCCCCCACCTATGTCATCTTAGTTGAGACATTTCGTATTCTGGATGAGATCAGACGTATTCCTACTAACCGATTCTTAGGAAGTTCTTTAATCTTACAGGTTTACACTAAATATTACTTAGTTTATCCTTTTGAATTTTCAACCTAGCAAGCTACTCTGCTTTCGCCTGAGCCGTCCTTTCAAGTTTTCAACCTAGAGAGCTAATACACCTTTCTCTATTTTGTTCTCTCTCTTTTTTAGGTGTAGTTGTAAGAGGAATTGAAGCTCACCACCCCTTCTTCATCCTCTATCTTTACCTTATACGGACTACGACATCATTTAGCTAGTGTTATTGTGAAGAAAAATCTATCTTACGAACCATGGAAGGAATGGCTACAACAAGTGTCTAGCTTTGATATTTTACGGATGTGCCCTTGGTGGTATCCCAGCCATGTTACCGTTGACTTCTTTGGGCATTGTGTGCCTCTCTCGGACCTCCATACCTATTCCTTCTATCTTTTTTGCTAGACTTTACATTGCAGATGTCCTTCATACATTGTTCTTGAGCGGTATACTTTCTGAGATGGCACTGTGTTTTGTCATCTCTTGAACCATTTCGTGAAAAGTTGATTAAGCATCATGTCTGGACTATTACTACCCCAATGTCTGCCTATGTACCCGAAAGCCATGGGTCTTCGGCTGGTCCTTTAGATTCGAACCCTACATCGTACATACTTGTTTTGAGTTTTCTTATTCGGCTATAACTGTGCATTTTATGAACATTTTGAGCTTTATTTCAATAAAACAATATCATTTTTCTTAGTACATTTTTGAATACACTCATTGTTTTATTGTGAAGGTTACCATGTTGTTAGTTGGCCATTTTCGGTTTTCGAACTAACTATTTTTTCTCATATATCCCTAACTTTTGCCTAACCTTTTTTGGGCTTCGCGGGATACCCTTACTTTTTCTTATGCCGTCATTTGCAGACTTTTGACCAAATGAGCTATTTTTCTTCTTTGTTCTTTTTTTTTATGCAAAGTATTTCTTTACCATGTCCATATTGATGCGTTCTATGAATTCATTTCCTTCCGGATCAGACAATCGCATGCCCCGTTCATCAAGAGATCTTCTTAAACAAATATATCATTTCCCAATTAGACCTGAATTTTCCCCCTAGATCTATTGTAAATGGTTTTGACTATTTCAGCACCAGATCGCCTTCTTTAATTTTGCTCGGTTTAACCTTTTTGTTGAAAGCACGAACTACTCTCTTATGATACAACTGGATGTGATACAACACCGTCATCCTATTCTTATCCAACAGAGCCAATAGTTCGAACCTTTTCTCAACCCATTCTTGTTAAGAAAAGTTTGCCTCCATCATAACCCGTATTGACTACACCTCGATCTCTACTGGCATCACTGCTTCTATCCCATATAGCAAATAATACGATGTGGCTCATGTTATGGTTCTAATCGAAGTTCTATACCCCATATAACGCAAATGGTATCTTATATGTTCAATCTTTATAAATTTCTATAATTTTAGCCATGATCCTCTTTATAGTGTTGTTGGCGGCCTCTGCTGCCTCATTTTCTTATGGTCTATATGGTGAAGACTTATAGTGCCCAATCTCATACTTTTGTAAAATGACCTTAGTCTCTCCCTCAAATTACACCCCATTGTCCATTACCACATGGTGCGACATCCTATCCATTACCACATGGTGCGACATCCTATATCAACAGATGATGTTTGGAGTTATAAACTTAGCCATCTATTTGGCAGTGACATTTCGAAAGGACTAGACCGCTACCTATTTAGAGAAGTAGTCTACATTTACTATATGAAGCGGTGTCCATTGGATGCTTACGATTTGATTTCACAGATCATGTCGATATCCCATACTGAGAATGGCCAAGGCTATGATAACCAGTGTAATTTCTTTAGTAGTAACTGCTTTAGATTTCCATTGACCAGATAGTCATGACAACGTTTCACCAATTCTGTACAATCTGTCTCAATATTCAGCCAGAAAAATCATTATCTCATGATTATTTTTGATAAATTAAGCCCACTCATGGGTGGCCTGCACACTCATGCGTGGACTTTTCCATCACTTTCTTGGCTTCCTCCTCTTTTAGGGACTTCAATTGTACTCCATTGGATTTTCGTTTAGATAAATCCCCCTTCAGGCTGATGAATTGAGAAGCTAACTTCTAGATGGCTAACCTGTCCTTTCCACTAGCTCTTTCTGGAAAATCCCCACAGTCTAAGAATTTTTGGATGTTATAGTACCATGGCTTTCCATCCCCTCCCTCGACCTATATGACCCTCCCATTTCATAGCTAGGCGTACTTGCCTTAGTTAATACTAAGGGCCTCATAGTTAGCTTTTTTGAATTCTCCCATCTTGAAGCTAGAGTGGCCAAGGCGTCCGCCATTTGATTTTCATCCCTAGGCATGTGTTGGAATGTGCACCCCATGATACTTTATATTAAAGTCCTGAGGTCTATCTTTCTTTAGATCCTAAACCCATCGTATCTGGCTAATTACCAATAACAAATCTCCAAAAACCTTTATATCTTCTACCTCAGGGCTATCAATGCTTCAAACTGGAATTTACATGCCTCATATTCAGTCATATTGTTAGTGACTGTAAAAGTTAGCCCCTTAACCATAGGCAAATTTTCACCATCCAGGGTTACCAGTATGATTCTGATGTCTGCTCTCTGGCAATTTACAGTTCCGTCAAAGTACGTCTTCCAACCTTGAATAGTTATCGCTTTCACTTCCTCATTTGAAAACTCAAATTTATACCTATATTCTTCAATTGGTTGATATGCTAAGAATTCAGCCATGATGTGCCCTTTACTCATTTTCTTAGTGATGTACTCTATATCGAATTCATTTAGTAAAACCAACCATCTTCCTAACTTCCCAACTAGAGAGGTTACCGAGTGTAAGTACCTCAGTGGGTTCTCCTTGGTGACTATTTGTATCTTGTATGAGTGGATATAATGGCGTAGCTTTATGAAGGCCCATACTACCACTAAATAGATCTTTTCTACTTCATGGTAACGCACTTCGTAAGGTAACAACTTCATGTTGAGGTAATAGACCGCATGATCTACTCTCGTATCATCCTCATATACCATCATCGCCCTCAGGGCTTGAGTCCACGACTAAATATAAGTCGAGGGGTTTTCAAAGCCTGTGAGGTCTCAGGACCGATGGGTTGATCAAATATTTTCTAATCTTTTCAAAGACCTCTTGGAATTGCTCATTCTACTCCACGACCTGATCATTCCTGAGTAGTTTGAAGATCAGTTCACACACTGATGTTAGTTTTACGATGAATCGACTGATGTATTATATTTTTTTCAAAAATGCCCATATCTCATTCTCGGCTTTAGGTGTAGACATCTCTGATATTGTCTTGATCTTCACCAGATTAACTTTTATCCCTCAAGCATCTACCATATGTCCTAATAAATTTCCGGACGTACCATGAATACACACTTCTTGGGGCTGAGCGTGATATTTTACTTCTCCACTCTTTGAAGATCGGTTCACATATCGGTATGTGAAACCATCTTTAAGCTACTCATGAAAGATTGGCCGGTGCAATGGAAAAAGCAGTGCCAAAAAGATCAAACAATACTTGATTAACCCGCCAATCTTGAAACCTCAACGACCTGGTAAACCCTTAGTCTTATACTTGGCTGTAGAATCTAAATCACTAGGGCAATATTAGTACAAGAAGATGACACAGGTGTAGAGAATGTAGTTTATTACCTGAGAATAAAGATGTTACCATATGAGACTCGATACTAGGAATTAGAGAAAATTTGTCTGACAATGGTATGGGCTTCTAGATAATTATAGCATTATTTCCAGTTTGACAAGATATAAGTGGTTAGCAAGGAAAATCCACTGAAGTACTTGTAGTCGGCACCTTTTCTGGTTGGAAAGTTGGGGAGATAGTTAGTCTTGTTGACTAAGTTTTACATTGATTTCATCACCAATAAGGTAATCAAGGGGTGTGTGGTGGCATAATTCTCAGCGCAACAACCAATTGAAGGAGATCGATACCAGTTTTAGTTTCCAGATGAGGAAGTGAAAGAAATAACTGTGCAGGGTTGGAAAATATATTTCGACGGAGCTGTAAAATGCAAGTAAGACCGAAAAGGAAGCGATACAAAAGTTTGCCTCTCAATTTATAAGCTTTAGGAGAGATTTGTATAAAAGGCAGTCCAATGGAGTACAGTTGAAGTGCTTAAAGAAAGAAGAAGCCCAGAAAGTGATGCAGGAAATCCAAACAGGGGTGTGTGGACCACACATGAGCGGGCTTAATTTGTTGAGAATGATTGTCAGGCAAGGGTTTTACTAGTCAACTATGGAGGTAGATTGTATAGAACTAGTGAAACATTGTCATGATTGTCAAGCTAATAAGAATTTAAACCATATACTACCAATAGAATTATACAGGCTATCGAAGCCTTAGCTATTCTCAATATGAGGTATGGATATGATTGGCGAAATCATGCCACATGCTTCTAACATGCACCAATTCATAGTGGTAGCTATAGAGTATTTCTCTATGTGAGTGGAAGTTGAGTCTTTCAGTAATGTCACAGCCAAGTAAATGGCTAAATTCATAGCACGAAACAGCATCTATCGGTATGGGATGCCACAACACGTGGTGATAGACAATGGATTATAGTTTCAAAGGGAAATAAAGGCTATACTGCAGAAGTATAGGATTGGGCATCACAAGTCTTCACCTTATAGACCACAGACCAACATACATTAGAGGCCTACTCGAGGAAGATGAGGGGAGACTTGCTGGCTTGGGCCCCGTGGAGGCTGTGAGGCGGGCAGTGGCCTTGAATTATGAGGTAAATAATTTTGGTGTTGGAACTTTAATTTTTCCTTATCGATTGAGCCTCTTTTTCTAAATTCTTGTCTTTGGAGTGTAGCCTTTTCCAGAAGAAGGTTGCTGAGGCTGGCCAAAAGAGAGTCAGGGAG
Source organism: Zanthoxylum bungeanum (assembly GCA_019454045.1). NCBI lineage: Eukaryota > Viridiplantae > Streptophyta > Magnoliopsida > Sapindales > Rutaceae > Zanthoxylum > Zanthoxylum bungeanum. The sequence continues at coordinate 33,306 of SKCR01037421.1, forward strand.
CTGGAGAAGTCAAATGCGGCCTTAAGGAATGAGCTTGCTAAGGCCAATGCGGTGGCTGAGGTAGTTGAGAAAGAGGCTAAAGGCGAGGCGAAGGCAGTCCAATCGACCTTGAAGGTTGAGGGGAGATGATGAAGGTTGAGATGGATGCCTATAAGAAGAGGTTGGAGAGTTTGAAGAGAAGGTTGAGTTGATTGATCAATTGGAGTGAGTTACTTATGAAGCCATGATGAATGATAGATGTAGCCAGATGAAGCAATATTTGGCTGGAAAGTAGAACATTTGGCCTTCGAATAAGGGGATTAAGCAGTATAAAAAGATAGAGGTTGGCCTCTCTCTTCGTCTGATAAGGATGATGGTGATGGGGATACTCCTAAGGATGGTGAGGAGGTTGTTAGAGGTGCTCGGAATGAGGCTGGATAGGAAGTCTTGGAGATCGAAGAAGGGTCTGGCCGGATGGAAGATGACACTCCAGCCTCGAAGGTTGACCTAGCTATGGGAGTTCAAAATGCTCTGACTGGTGATATTCTTACTGCTGTTGATCCAGATATTAAAGATGTTGAACACTGATCTTTTTTCCTTTCATACTTAGCTTTTTGTACATAGACTTATTTTGTATTAACTTATTTGACTTAAACTTGTAATAAGTCTTAGGCTCAGATGAAGGCCTAGTCTTGGTCCCAAGTCTTGAGTCTTAAAGCTTTAAAAAATTCATCAAAATTATCAAGTAAAACCAACATAAGGTAGTCACTATGTCCCCCAATCAGAGAGTAGTCAATATCTAGTGGCCAGTCTCTAACGCTTTGATTGGTGGGGCTACTTATAGTTTAGCTTGAGGTGGACGACGTTCCAGTTATTTTGAATGGGTTTGCCTGACTCTGTCATCTTTAGTTTGTAGGCTCCTTGTCTAATGACTTTGATGATGATGTATGAGCCCTACTATATAGACCCAAGTGTTCCATCCCCAATCTCCCTAGTGTTCTGGAAAACTCTACGTAGAACCCAATCTATTTCTTTGAATGTTTGATATTTAACATTCTTGTTGAAGTTTTTGGCCATTCTCTACTGATGGGCAGTAAGTCGTATCAGGGAATGTTCCATTACCTCATCAATAGTGTCGAGACTGATGTTTATGAGCTGTTTATTTGATTCATCCTTGATCTACTGGTATCATCGGGATGGAACGCTGCCTTTGACATATATGACTGCTTCAGTTCCAAAGGCCAAAGAGTAAGGTGTTTCACCAGTCGAGGAACATACTGTTATTTTTTATGTGACCAAAGTACTCATGGAGTTTGTCTGCCTACGCTCCTTTTGCTTTCTCTAATCACTTCTTCAAAGTATTAAGGATGGTCATATTGGAAGACTTGTCCAGTGCATTGGTTTGGGGGAAGCATGATGTTAAGAAGCTTAGCTTGATCCCCCAATTTATAGAGAAGTTCTGGAAGCGATGGCTGATGAATTGATAGCCATTATCATGGACTTTCTTCCTGGGCATCTTGAAACATTATATATTATTCTTCTATACGAGGGCCTTGACTTCTTGGTCTCAAAATCTAGTAAAGGCCTTGGTTAAAGCTTTCTCTAATCGCTTCTTCAAAGTATTAAGGATGGTCATATTGGAAGACTTGTCCAGTGCATTGGTTTGGGGGAAGCATGATGTTAAGAAGCTTAGCTTGATCCCCCAATTTATAGAGAAGTTCTGGAAGCGATGGCTGATGAATTGATAGCCATTATCATGGACTTTCTTCCTGGGCATCTTGAAACATTATATATTATTCTTCTATACGAGGGCCTTGACTTCTTGGTCTCAAAATCTAGTAAAGGCCTTGGGTTAAATCCACTTGGAGTGGTAGTTTGTAATAGTAAGCATATAGACTCGTTGACCTGGGGTTGTTAGAGGCTTTCCAATGATGTCCATCCCTCACTTCATAAATGGCCATAAGGAAATAATATGGTTGAGCTATTCTGGTGCATATGAGAGACTTCGGTAAATTTTTGGCACTTATCGCATCGATGAGTGAAGTCTGCTTAATTTGCTCACATAAGGGGCCAGTAGTAGCTTGTTGTAGGGGCTTGACATGCCAAACTCCTTTCTCCTGAGTGGATCTCACATTCTCCCTCGTTGTAGGCACTGCATTTTTGCATGTAAGTCCCGATGATTTGTCTCATATGGAGACACTACCTTTTAAGTTGTGGAAGTCGCGGAAAATGGACGTCGGAAGGGAAAAGTTGGAAATCAGTACTTTATTGGATTTTATTCGTTTGCTTAGCCTCAGGTTCGCTTGTTGGATTTCTGTTTTAAAACTTATCCTCAGCCCAAAACCCCCGCAAACCACTTATCCTTGGCCCAAAACCCCCGCAAGCCACGCATCAAGCCCACGCACCACCAAGCCCACCAAAAGGACCAACCACACGCCCACACCTCTTCTAGCACACGCCCAAGCCCAATAAAAACACATTCAAAATAACAATTAACATATTAAACACATGGTGAAATTTAAATAAATCACAAACCTCAATAAACAAATCAAATATATCATCTTCCTAATCAAGCCAAATTATATCCATAATTAAATAGATATTTTCCTTGTGATATACTAATTAGGAGATATCACCATTGATTGCATGATTCCTTTCCTATTCACACAAGGAGAACCCTAGCCTTTGCCTATAGAAAGAGGCACAAACTCAACCCTTGACTCCGGTAGCAACTCACGCCCAAAGCAACAAGAAATAAAGCAAATAATTCTCTCTTCTCCTCCTCTCTACTATCACTGAAACACTCTCCCAAAATAACCATTGGATCACCGAAACATACACCTGAAACAGCCCTTCCATTCACCGAAAATCACAGCTCCAAACAGTCCCTACAATCACCGAAAATCACCCATGAAACGGAATTGTAACATCACTGAAAATCACCCATGGAACTGCACTGTAACATCACCAAAAATCACCCTGAAACTGCACTGCAATCATCGAAAACATACACCCAAATAGCAGCCCAAACACCCTTAAACATTAGCTTAAGTTACCGAAAAAAATAACCAAAAACTACACCTCAAGACACCCCAAATACCGCAAAACAACAGTCCAAAAACTTCCCAAATTACCAAAAAAATACAACCAGAAAACAGCAGTAAAAATGGAGTAAAAACAGCAGTCCAAATAGCGAAACAGCGAAGGGAAATATTGAACCAATGAACCGGAGGAGTTGCGGAGCATCAACCCTTCCAACGTCCGTGTAACGCACTTCCGAGAGACGACTTAAGAGGTTAGACCTGAGGGCACCCCTTTTTATTTATTTCCGCTTATTTCTTTTATTTTGCCAATATTTCATCGCATGGGTATTGTTGATTAATGTATGTTATGGCTATTGGATGAATGGAATATGTGTCGTCTCTTGTGGTATATCGGATGGAAACCCAAACATAAATTCCGTAGCCGAATCCGAATGGACGGTATTACGGTCTATACTTGGGAAACAATTCCATGTACTACTTGATCAAACGGTATATGTTTCGCTTTATTTAATCTTGCTCATCTACTATTCGCATTTTTATTCTACTATTTACTTTCCGCATGTTACTTATTTATGCATTGTAATGTAATGCGCATGGGAAAAACAAGTTGGATTAAAGGTCCTCCGTTTTGAGGGATGAAAAGCCTATGGGCTACCTTTGCCACAACGTTTTGCCGCGCCAGACGAAGTATGTTTGATTGAATGTGAGATATGTTTAATCGAGCATATGAAGTCCCATATTATTGTTGTATTTATTTTTTATGCATTATAATGTAATGCGCATGGGCAAATCAAGTTGGATTAAAGGTCATCCGTTTTGAGGGATGAAAAGCCTAAGGGCTACCTTTACCAAGACGTTTTGCCGCGCCGGATGAAGTATATTTGATTAAATATGATATATGTTTAATCGAGCATACGAAGTCCCATATTATTGTTGTCTTTATTTTTTATGCATTGTAATGTAATGCGCATGGGCAAATCAAGTTGGATTAAAGGTCCTCCGTTTTGAGGGATGAAAAGCCTAAGGGCTACCTTTACCATGACGTTTTGTCGCGCCGGACGAAGTATGTTTGATTAAATGTGAGATATGTTTAATCGGACATACGAGTCCCATATCATTGTCTTATTTATTTGTATGCATTGTAATGTAATACACATGGGCTTATTATGTTGGTCTAAAGGTTCTCTACTTGAGGGAAGAAAAGCCTAAAAGGCTACCTTTACCATGACATTTCACCGCGCCTTTCATTATTCCGTTATTTGATTTCTGTATGCCATCTCCTTGTTAAATCATGCATCATAGTGTAATGCACGTGGGCAAATCAAGTTGTAATAAGGGTCCTCCACCTTGAGGGATGAAAAGCCTAAGGGCTACCTTTGCCACGACGTTTTGCCGCGCCGGACGAAGCACACTCGATTAAATGGGAAATATGTTCAATCGGGTATACGAGGTCCTATATCGTGTATTTGTTTATCCAAGTATGTGTTTGTGTTATTTCAGATGCCATTTTGGCAATCTCGTTCGAACGCGTTTCCAAACACTATACGAACGTGAACCTTCTGTTTACCGTTTGAACATGTTTCTAAATGATACACGAACGTATGCATTCTGCCTCATTCCATTCGAAAGCTTTTACGATCGCTACACGAACATATGCATTCTGCCTCATTCCGTTCGAATACATTTATGAATGATATACGAACGCGAACCTTCTGTTTACCGTTCGAACGCGTTTTCAAACGCTACACGAATGCACATACAGTGCAAAAACTTCTTTTCGTCACATTTCATGCATGTTTGCTTCTTTGATCATTTCTTTTGCACCATATGATTAATCATATCATTTTATTATTTACGCTTAGGAAATTATCATCTATTTATATTTCCGCATTCATATATTTAAAGTGTTTATGAATTGTGTGTTTACCGTTATGTCGATTTACTTCTATGCATGCGAATTTAGGTGTAGGTTGTATGCAAACTCAAATATAAGTTTTATTTTCATGCACGTGAACTTAGGAGTAGGATACTCTTGGGATTATATGTTATGTAGACTTGGTTAGATTATTTCACAAATCCTTTCATTACAAGTGGCATAAGTAAGGGACCATTCCGAACCCAACGGTTTGAGGTCTTCCCTTGCGAGAGGTGAGTGCGGCCTTAAATCATTTTTCCGATTCACACTAGGTGGCAACTCCATTTTTAGTTCTCCGGTTTAGTCCCCCGCGGGCTACTCCGTACTCCCAACCGGGCCATGAGCCTGGAACAGCATCGCCGATTTCTGTGTCCTACAGTCTGGCGACTCCACTGGGAGAGAGAATCGGCCCCGAAATAATGTCTTGTAATGTTTGTGATTTGTGCTTTACTTAACTGTGTCTATCATGGGTTGAAGGGGGTTTAATTAATTGCATTATTAGAGCTAAGTAATGGTTTGGTGTCTTTCTTCATTCACTACCTTTCTATAAGGAAAAGCTGCAAAGGCACATAGATAATCATTACTCGAAGCTTACTGTGATGGACTAATTTAGAGGACTTGTTGTTTATTCCTATCACCAAGGCGATAAGAGCCTAAGAGGCTTGGGTATTTAAGAGAGTTCGCTCCACCCTCCCTCTGGGGAATCTTCAATAGGAAATCCATTTGACAGTCAGTCACGTACATAACTCGTTGGCACGTATGGTAAGGTATAAAAAAAGGGCACTCACTTGGTCGCTTGAACCCTTGAGTGGGGAGACCTAGTTATGGGCAATCCTTCGCCAACGAGAGACTTTGTCTACACTCCCGCAAACCCATACGTAGACCATAGTTGTATGACTAATAGAAACTATTTCCTTGTGCTTGTGTTTAGGGACCATCATCATTTGGATTCAGTTGGACTTCTTGTCAGAAATGCGAACTTGTTGGGCCATTTAAACTGGGATGAGTTCGTATCTTATGACAATTGGGCTAAAAGTTTCTAAAATACTGATGGGCCACTCTGTAGAAATTATTTCTTCATGCTTATGCTTAGGACCATCATCATTTGGACTCAGTTAGACTTCTTGTCAAAAAGGCGAACTTGTTGGGCCATTTAAACGGGGATGAGTTCGTATCTTATGACAATTGGGCTAAAAGTTTCTAAAATACCGATGGGCCATCTTGTGTTTGGGCCCCTTATCATTTGAAGTTGTTTAGCCATGTTATCGCAAAGTTGTAAACATGTTGGGACTTTTCAACTGGGACAAGTTTGCACCTTGCAATAATGTGATTGAAGCCTTAACATGACAAGAGGCCGACTTATATATTCCATGCATTGCACGCATACATGCTGACTGAGAATTTTAAAAGACACCATAGATTCTCGTTGGGTTCGGAAAGAGGGAAGACTTATCAAAAGGCCGATAGCGAACATGAGCAAATCAGAGAACGAGGTATCCCATATGGATCAGTTAGAGACCAATCTCACCAAGGTTACTGAACAGTTGCAAGCCTTGACTACTGTTATGGCTAATATGGTTGTGCCCCATTTTGGGGGACTCTGAGAATATGAGGCGTGAGGAGCCTCCAAACAGGTTGGGGGATGACATCCCCGCTTTTGATGATGACATGGCTGAATATGCGGCATGAAGAATAATCGGGTCTCAGGCAGAGTTGCAGAAGCTCTGGGATCAGGTAGAATCGATTACCTATAAAATAAGGGGTAAACATGAAGACTTGCTAGATTATGAGGCAATGACTTTTGAAGAACAACTGTCGGCTCAGTTCAAGATGTCTAATATGGCCAAGTTCAACGGGAATGGGGATCCGAGGGTCTATCTCCGACAGTATGTTTCAGTTATGAGTTCAGTGGGTCTATCAAAACGTCAAGTTCAGAAAATGTTCGGGATGTCGCTTGAGGGGGCACCCGTGCTATGGTATCATGGCCTTGAGAGAAAAGTCAAAGATGATTGGAGAACATTGGCAGAGGCTTTTCTGAGTCAATATGTTACAGATTTGGAGATTGACTTGTCACTCTGTGATTTGGAGAACACCAAGCAGAAGCCGGAAGAGAGCTTCAAGGAGTATGTAGACCGCTGGAGGAGCCAGCTTCTAAAGATAAAGACTCGGCCTTCAGAGAAGGACCAAATCAAGATGATCATAAATGGCACCAAGCCCTCCATTTATGGCAATTTGAGGAGAATGACCTCCATGATTACTGATTTTCGACAGTTGAGGGAAACTGTCATGGATATTGAGGAAGAAGAGGCTGAGAATAGAAAGTTCTATAGCCTGAACAGGAGGCCCATTGGGGAACATCAGGTACCAAGCCTATTTCTGCTGAAATTGCTGCCATCCAGAACCGGTGATTCTCCAACCTGGGTAGACCCTTGTCTAAGGTGCTAGAGAAATTAAAGAGATATTGACTTCTGAATGCATCGAAACCCCCTACCAAATTATCACATTGTCCCACCACCTACCTATATGATAAGATCTGGCCTACCCGAAAGCCTTGTCCTCAAATCCTTTGACTACCAAGCCTTTTGCCTGGGGATTTGGGATAGCAACAGCGAAGATGAAACATAACAATGGAAGAATTTCTGGGAAGACTTCTCCAGTAGTGATGAAGAGGAGGTGAGAGGAATGACACGCAGCAGGCGTTTCTACAGTGATACGGCTGAGAATGGTAAAGAAGTGTTGATAGAAGGGAGAGAAGTGACAGAAAATATTGATAATACTGAAGGGGATGCAGTGCTGCGCCAGCTAAAGAAGACAAGGGCACAGCTCAGCATCTGGGAATTGTTGTGTTCGTCACGGGAGCACAGGCGTGCTATGGTTGAAGCCTTGAGCAAAATAATAATACCAGAGGATGCTAATCCTACAATGTTTGTGGGGTCAGTATAGAAGGAGACTTTGCAGGCAATAACCTTTACTGAGGAAGAACTCCCGACAGAGGGAAGAAATCACAATAAGCCACTATTCATCAGAGCGGAAGTAAGAGGAAGGAAGACATCTTGTGTAATGGTGGATGATGGCTCATCCATCAATGTGTGTCCTTTGAAGATCCTATCGAGATTGGGAATGAAGGCGACGGATCTGGATCCCTCTAATATGACTATCAAGGTATATGATGACAGTAAGCGAGGAGTTGAGGGCACTTTCACTGCAATAGTTAAGGTGGGACCGATTGAGGATGAGGTTGAATTCCCGGTGCTTGACATCCCTGCTACTTTTGCTTTGTTGTTAGGGAGGCCATGGTTTCACAAGCTTATGGGTGTGCCTTCCACTCTACATCAGGCCATCAAGTTTCCATACGGAGGAGAGATCATCACCATTAAAGCTGAAATAGATAATGATGTGGCTGCTTTAGAGATACAACCTTTCACTAGGTTCCAGGTGTCGGCAACCTTTGAAGAATGGGTAGATCCTAAGGTGGCTAGGATAATGGAGAAAATGAACTTTGAGCCGGGTAAAGGTTCAGGTGTAGGAGGAACCCTGCCAAATTTTAAAGGGCGGACCACTCGGAGAGGACTGGGGTACAAGTCTGATGAGGATAAGCCGATGGCCAAGAAGAAAGGGTTGAATCTGATGGAATACTTTGTGAAGGCTACGGGGTATCAAGGAGAGCCCGAACCAGTAGAAGTTAATGGGGTCATGATACCGGGGTTTGAGATCTTCCAAGATATGTTGGGTGAGAAACCACCGACGGAAGAAGTTACGAAGGAAAAAGATAAGTGGGAAGAAGAGCTGATGAAGCTGGAAAACCTAACCCTTGAGGAGAATGAGGAGGCTGAGAAAAACCCAGTTACGGAGGATGAAGTGTCCGTAGAGGACGAGGATATTTATCTTCCTGATTTATTTGAGTGTACTCACGCATTTGCTAGTAATAAAGACAATCATTTCGCTTACTTGCCTGTGTCTCTTCCTTTCAATCTACACGACTTGAGTATATTTGATATCAGCTCTACCAAAACAAATGCATTTAACCTTGGTACACCTGAGAGCCCCAAGGAAATTCTAATTGCAAGTGAGGTTACCTCTGAGGAGTAGGAGAAATTAGAAGAAATATTAGTCAAATATGCCAAAGTATTTGCTTGGTCCTATGAGGACATTCCTGGAGTAGACAGAAGCATCGCCCAGCATACAATACCAACTTATCCAAATATGAAGCCAGTGAAACAGAAACTTCGACGGATGAGACCTGAGTGGGCCGAGAACGTCAGAGAATAAGTCAAGAAACAAATAGATGTGGGGTTCCTGGAAGTAGTGAAGTATCCTGAGTGGTTGGCAAATATTGTGCCAGTGCCGAAAAAAGACAGGAAGGTCAGAATGTGTGTGGATTACAGAGATCTTAACAAGGCTTGCCCGAAAGATGATTTTCCTCTACCTCATATAGACGTACTAGTTGATAGTGCGTCTTTATCTGCCATGTATTCATTTGCAGACGGGTTTTCAAGATACAATCAGGTTCTCATGGCTGAAGAAGACAATCACAAGACTGTCTTTGTCACTGAGTGGGGCACTTATTGTTACAAGATAATGTCGTTTGGACTCAAGAATGTAGGAACTACTTATCAACGGACGGCCACTATATTATTCCACGACTTGATGGACAAAGAGATTGAAGTATATGTGGATGACATGATGGTGAAATCAGAGACAAGAATCGGGCATATAGAAGCACTGGAGAAGTTCCTTCAGAGAGTTGACAAATACAACTTGTGGCTGAATCCCAAGAAATGTGTGTTTGGGGTAACATCGGGAAAATTGTTGGGACATACAGTAGGAATGGGAGGAATAGAGGTAGACTCTGAGAAGATCAAAGCAATCATCAAGATACCCGCACCGAAGACTGAGAAAGAAGTTAGAGCATTCCTCGGGAAAATTCAGTACATCATTCGGTTCATCGCCAAGTTGACGTCAGTATGTGAGCCTATCTTCAAACTGCTGAGAAAAGACCAGTCAATGAAATGGAATAAGCAATGTCAAGCAGCCTTCAACAAGATCAGAGAATACTTGGTAAAGCCTCATGTATTGAAACCTCCAAGACCGGGCAAACCCTTGGTACTGTATTTGGCCATAGAATCAGAAGCACTGGGGGCAATGATGGTACAGGCAGATGAGACGGGGGTAGAGCACGCAGTCTACTATCTCAGTAAGAAGATGCTCCCATACGAGGCTCGCTATCAAGAAGTAGAGAAGATCTGTCTAGCAGTGGTATGGGCGTCCAGAAAATTGCGGCATTACTTCCAATCTTACAAGATCCAGGTGGTGGCAAAGGAAAATCCCTTGAAATATCTACATTCAGTGCCTTCGCTAGTAGGGAAGTTGGGCAGATGGTTAGTGTTACTGACAGAGTTTGACATTGAGTACCTCACTTCCAAAGTAATCAAAGGGCGAGTCGTAGCAGAGTTCCTGGCATTGCAACCTATTGAAGGGGATCAGTACAAGTTTGAATTCCCAGATGAAGAGATCCAAGCAATAACAGTTCAAGGATGGAAGATGTATTTCGATGGAGCAGTGAATTGCAAAGGAGCCGGAATTGGGACCGTGATAGTGACCCCCCAAAGGAGAAACCTTGCCTATGGCCAAGAGGTTGATGTTCGGAGTAACTAACAACATGGCCGAGTATGAAGCATGTGTTTTTGGATTGACTGCACTGATAGCCTTGAAGGCTGAGAGCGTGGAGGTCTACGAAGATTCGATGTTGGTAGTCCGACAGATGCAGGGAGAATGGGAATTAAAGGAAGAACGGTTGAAACCTTACCTTTTTCACCTCAGAAAGTTGGCACAGGCTATCCCCGATTGTAAGTTTCAGCACTTTCCGTGAGAAGAGAATCAGATGGCAGACGCATTAACTACACTTGCAGTGACTTGGGAAAATCCAGAGAAGTTAGTGATGAGGACATTGGTACTGACAACAGCAAGCAGACCCGTTTATGAGATAGAAAGAGTTTTGGAAGTGGAGATCGACGACAGAAAAACTTGGTACCATGATATTCAACGATACCTGGAATACAGAGAACTCCCAGAAGGAGCAGGCAGAAAAGACAGAATAGTCATTCAGAAGTTGGCTTCTCAGTATGTGATTTTGAAGGGAGAGCTATACAAGAGGCAGGCAAATGGCATTCAGCTGAAGTGTTTAAGAAAAGAAGAAGCTCATAAGGCAATGGAATAAATACATGCCGGGGTATGTGGACCGCACATGAATGGGTTGAATTTGTCTCGCAAGATTGTAAGATATGGTTTCTACTGGTTGACCATGGAGACGGACTGTGCAAAGCTGGTAAAACATTATCACGATTGTCAAGCACATGGTAATATGAACCATCTGCCTCACACAGAGTTACACGGGCTATCAGATCCATGGCCTTTTTCCGCATGGGGAATTGACATGATCGAAGAGATTCGACCAAATGCATCGAATGGACATCGTTTCATAGTGGTGGCAGTGGACTAATTCTCAAAATGGGTGGAAGCCGAGTCATTTCGTAATGTCACAGCAAAGTAGATGGCGAAGTTCATAGCTCAGAACATCATGTAGTGACAGATAACAGAGTTCAATTTCAAGGGGAAATGAAGGAAATTCTACAGAGATATGGGATAGGACATCACAAGACGTCACCTTACAGGCCGCAGGAAAATGGGGTAGTCGAGGCAGCCAATAAGACAGTAAAGAAGATATTAGCCAAGATGACAGAAAACTGTAAAGATTGGGCTAACAAACTACCGTACGCCATGTGGGGGTATAGAACTGTTGGACAATTATGACCCATAGCGTAACTATTTGTACAGATCATGGTGTTGTTGTACAAATTAACTATGTGACAACGGAGATTACTCTCTTATCATTTGTGATTAGATCACCAAGATGTATAAATGATAGGAGGTCCTTATAATTTGTTCCTGGATTGAGAATGATATGAGACAGTATCAATCCACGAAGGATAAATCATTAAATATCCCTAGTCAGAGTATTATCGAGATTGGACATCGGTAAATGCGTAAAAGACTAGTATTACACTTGTGCATGTTTTGAGGGCATAACGACTTAGTTCTCATATATTTGGGTATATGATACTCATGCAAGTGTAATAGGAGGTTGTGTTTTACCGATGGTACGGGAAACAGCTTCGCTCTGGATAGGCCCCTCGGAATTCCATTGGTAGTATGACTATATGTCTATGGAAGTCCGAAATTAGGGTAGGTGTATTTGGTCTTAACCTGAGACTTGCACCACTAATACTTGTGATAATCAATATACTTTGGTTTTGGTCGTCCAGGGCTTTAACCGGTTCTGTGTATACATCTGCTGGGTATATTGAGAATCGTAGTGTGTTGGGTGTGATGTCAAGACGGAAGTATCACTCCAGTCATATGGAGATGATGATCGCGCAGGGATACAGAACTGGTTCTCTAAAGGGTTGCAACCATTGGGATAATATGACTTGGTCATGATTATCCGATAATAAAGAGACTAGTTGCTCGTGATCCGATATATGCTTCGTACGGGGCAGACATTGTACCAGTCCCAGGCCTTGCATGTGATCATCCGATACTGGATCGAAATACGCAATACTACGTATACTACGCCTGATATAGATCGCTTATTCCTGTAAGCATGTTTCTGGAGAATTGGGTAGGCATGGCGCTTTGCTATAAGCCAACCTTGTCTTGTAAATTGGTAGAAACGTAATACTAGGTACTTACGTGTTAGGATAGTCCGACGACCGAATTTACTGCCAACATATCCGGGGATCTCATGGGTCGCTTCTCGAAGATTCACCGATGACGTATGACTCGCACTTTATTAATCTGAGATTAATTAATCATGAGAGAGAAAATTAATCTGGGATTAATTACGGAGATATTTTATCTGGGATAAAATAACATTTAAAATAGAGATAACGATTAATTTGGAATTAATCGATAAAATAATATATTTGATATATTATACGAAATTGGATTTCGACGCGGAATTAAAATTAGATTTTAATTCGGGCGAACGAGTTAATTTAGAATTAATTCGTTTGCGACGTGAATAGTGATTTCACTAGGCATAATCATTTAATTGCATCGCAACGGAAAATTCGTTAATTTGGAATTAGCGAACCCGAGTCCGGGATTGTTTGCGAGCGCATTCGCATTTCGAATTCGAGTGCGGCACGCAAGTGAAATCTAGCGTCAAATCATTAGTCACATCAAGCGTCAACATCACTTGTCACTTTGAGTGATGTGATGTTTAGTCACTTTTGATGTGAATAGTGATAGATGTTGATGGAGGTGGTTGTATGCATTAATTGCCAAATTTTGGCTCCAAATCTTGTTGACTTTTGGAAAGGCATATACAACTTTTGGTCTTGATTTTTGGTATAAGGTTTTTGAAACCAAAAACACACACAATCTCTCTTCCTTCTCTCTTCTCACACACCCAAAGGGCTGCCATTTTTCTCTTCTAGTTTGCTCACTACCGTGAGCTAGGGGAAGCAAAGTGTGATGTTTTGTGGCAAAAACATCAAGAGCTAGCACTCAAAAAGACATGCGAAGGTGATAGGGAAACCCACCTGTGAGCTTGGGATCATTTAACAAAGCCTGGAGCTTGATGAAGGACCACCAAAACTGAAAATGGAGGAGCAAGAACTGCTCACTGCCGAGCCTTGGAGGAGAGGGCAGAAAGTTTTTTGTTCATCGTCGCAACGCTCAACCGATCGATGTAAGTATTCCGAAACTTCCTCGATTGTATTCACATGTTGTTTTATGCTTGTTATTCGATCCTCGGTACCGTAGAACTCCAACAATGGTATCAGAGCGGAGTAAAAGCATGAAATTTGATTTAGGGCTTAAAATTGGGTAAATTGTATTTGAGCATGATTTAATGAAATTGGATGATTTAATATGCTTAAATGTTGTTGAATTGAAGATTGATTGGATCAATTTCAAGAAATTGTGTTTGGAACATTTTTCCCCAATTTTTGGAGGCTTGACCGAATTGATGAATAGCCCTAATGTCTTGGATTTTGATTTTTTGATCATTGGATGTGTTGGAAATCAATTAGGAATGTTGATTTAATGTTGAATTGGATTTAATTGGATTGAATTCAAATCGGACATAAAATCCTCTATATTGCCGAGACTATAAGAGCATGTAATTGGGTTTGATTTTTTTTAAATTGTGTTGGACATGATTTAATGTTATTGAGCATGATTAGTTGTGTAAATTGATGATTTGGAAATATTGATTTATGTAATTAATTATGCTATACACTTTAGTTTAATTAAATATGAAATTTGGAATTTTTTGTGTTTAATTAAATGGGCTTAAATTGGATTTGGGCTTGTATTGTTGTAAATGGGCTAATTGGGCTTGGTTGTACCAAGTTAGGTTTAGGCTAAATTGGTTGGATACAATTGGGCCCAAAACCACTTCCATAAACCCCAAATGCGACTAATGGACCTTAATAAATTTAATTGGGCCTAATGGGCCTAAATTGATTTCTAGGCTTATGGGGTTACTCCTTGATTGGGCTTTGGTTATTGGTTTGACCCAAGTTGACCAAAAATCCACGCCTTAAAGAAATTAATTAAAAGCCCATTGGACTTTAATTAAATTAACGTTGGACGTTAATCGGGCTTTGAAACCCGTAACGATTAAATTTGGAATTTAAGTCGTAAAAGTTCATTAAAAAGGTGTAGTATTTAATTTGGAATTAAATGGTGAATTAGTATTAAATAAAAATTGAATTGGATTTAATTTTGTAGTTTAATTTAATTCAAGAATTCGTACTTTGATTACTTATTCTCAAAACGAGTTTGACTGGAGCAAAATCAAATCGTTGTTTGAACATTGGATGGTTATTAATTATCAGATTAATTAATTTGATTAGATTGATTGATAACATGCTTGTGTGAATACATGGTTGCGATGCATGAATAATGTATATCGGATGGATATTAGATGGGTGGGGCAATTTTAGAAATTGTTGTAATAAATTTGGAATTTATTAATTGGACCTGTGTGTCCAGCCTATTACCTCCTCACTCTATGTATTTCTCTTCTCACCTTTTCCCCTCAATGTAAATGAGGTTTCTTTAGAAGTGTAGTGTAACGGGTAGAAGTAAATACTTGTGCTATTAAGAGAGAGGAAAGAGAGAGATTTGATCTAGGATCAATGTGTAAAGTATCAATCCGCATATCATTATTATTTATTTATACGCGCTTTATTATGTGTTTAGAATGCATGTTTAAGGGTGTATGATGATGAGACCTTAACAAAGATAATAAATTGGTTGCCAATTTGCACGCGAAAAAAACCCTCACAAAATATTAAGCGTTTTTCCTTCCATTGAGTGATTCTTACTCAAGATCTAAGACTGGCATTGGCTTGTTGGCCAAAGTCAAGGCCTTTGTCCGTCGAAGATGTGTATGAATCACGAGAGCTTTGCTCCATATTGGTGTCTTGTCCAAGTTGTGGTTTGTTGGCCAAAGTCAAGACCATTTCTTGTCCATCGACATTGATTACGAAGCTTTCCATAGTCAATGGCTCACGCTAAACTGGGATCACTAAGTTTGTTGTGCCAAAGCCCAGGCTTAGTTGATTCAGAGGAAAAAGGTTAGGCAATATATTGGCATATATATTGTATATATATTTCGAACTTGGATGTCCCCCTAATGGATCTAGGAATTGGATCAGATCCAATTGATCTTAGAGATCTACCTAGTTAATTATCATACACTTTGTTGGCCAAAGTCAAGATTGTGTGATATTTAACGGGATCCTAGCCCACTAGGAAACACGGTTTCCCGAGTACTCGACAGAGGGTTAGAGGCTCGCCGAAAAATAGTGGGAGGCAAGAATTAAATTTGCAATATTCGTTTAATTACTTGCCATACGCGCTCAATCAAATATCATTCGTCAAATAAATTAAATGTTAGTTGGACTAATATTTAAACGTTGTTTTAATTAACAGTTGGACTGTATTCAAACAAATTAAATTATAGTTGATTAAATAGTTGGACTATAATAATCATTATAATAAATAGTACCTAAATCGTTGATTAAATAGTTGGACTATTAGAATCAAGATAAAATTGAAAGATTGACATTTAAAACATAATCCTAGGGAAAATGTTTTTAAATTGTTTAATTTTCAAATTGGAAATAAATTTCAGGATGGTCCTGAAAACTAATAAGTTACTTTATTTGATAAAATAACATATTAGGCCTAAGCTTGGAATTAAGCAAATAGTAGAGCATGATCTTTGAAAGATTCATGTGATGATAACTTTAGTGCTTAATCCATTAAGCTTGTCAAAATAGACTCCTTAATTTCTTTATCAGAACTAAGGGTTAGATCCTTAAAGTATGATAAAGAAATTGAAGGATCTTCATAGATCTATTTTAGATTTTAGAAGTGCTATAAATTGCAATAAATAACTCTTGGAGAGTTAATGACTATTCTCAAGGAGACAAAGTCAAAGTTTGCAATAGGCAAGTAGCGCAAGGCGTACCTTACTTCGATATTCTAGAAGGCCAAGGCTTGGCCAAAGGCTACTGGAATGTGAAAAAGGGCAAAGGCAAAATCATTATAGTCTTCTGGGAAGATAAAGGAAATATCCCAAAATGTCTGCCTAAATTGTGGCAAACCGGATCGCGGAAGCGTGACTGCCGTTTGGACAAAGCAGACATGAAGGAATTGAAGACGGGGCAAGGCTCCGACTTCAAATATGTTTGTCATAAATATGTTCACTGCTAGTATTAAAATTAGATTTTAAATACTTAGTGTGGTACATAAATATGTACTGTTGTTCAGAATCTGCTATGAGCAGAATACTGACTTCAGTTGAGATTTATCTGCGAATTGGAAACGAGACGAAACTCACTGTTTTAACCGTAGATACCTAACTTTAGGTACTACCCTTGGGTGTGTACTTAAATTAGGTAACTGTTACAATGTAACTAGTTTGACTAGAAACATATCTTTATATCAGTGTTTAATCCGTTGCGAACTGACCTTTATATTCTAGAACACTAAAATGTTTTATTATATAAAGATGATATTGAGATAAACACATTAGATGTGAATAACAAAATTTATATTTTGAATATATATAAATCTCAAATGTGTAACATGACAAACAAATAGCTCAAACTGATTTGATCAGAAGAAACATATTGTGCCATTGTTGTCTGGGACACAATTAAACAAGACTCGTATATCCACACTTTTGAAGAGTGGGTACTCGGACTAATTTGATTCCATTCAAATAAAGTCTACGAATCTAGCTTATTAGGCAAAGTGCTTATAACACCTTTACTTGGTGAAGCACTGTCATGACTGTCAAGAACATGGTAATTTGAATCACTTACCGCACACAGAGTTGCACGAGTTGTCAGAGCCGTGGACTTTCTCAGCATGGGGAATCGATATGATTGGGGAAATTTGACCGAATGCATCAAATGGGCATCGCTTTATAGTAGTGGCGGTAGATTACTTCTCGAAGTGGGTGGAAGCCGAATCATTCCGCAATGTTACAGCAAAGCAGATGGCAAAGTTTATAGCTCGGAACCTCATTTGTCGGTATGGTATGCCACATCATGTAGTGACAGACAACGGGGTTTAGTTTCAAGGAGAGACGAAGGCAATGTTACAGCGGTATGGGATAGGCCACCACAAGTCATCACCATACAGGCCGCAGGCAAATGGGGCAGTTGAGGCAGCCAACAAGACTATAAAAACGATTCTAACCAAGATGACAGAAAATTGCAGAGATTGGGCCGAGAAATTACCGTATGCTTTGTGGGGGTACAGAACATCAGTGAGAACAGCAACAGGGGCCACACCTTACTCTTTGGTCTATGGAATGGAAGCAGTATTGCCGGTAGAAGTGGAAATACAGTCTATGAGGGTATTAACAGAGGCAGAATTGCCGGAACAGGATTGGGCCACACAGAGGTTTGATCAGTTAGCATTATTGAATGAGAAGAGAACGAAGTCTTTGTATCACATGCAGCTGTATCAGAAGAGACTAGCTCAAGCATTCAACAAGAAAGTGCGTCCTACCAAGATCAGAAAGGGTGATTTGGTACTTAAGCAGTCGAGGCCGTCGACGACAGATCCGAGAGGAAAATTCAGACCAAATTGGGAAGGACCTTACATAGTGCAGAAGGTAATGGGAAATGGAGCAGTGAAACTATCAGACTTGGAAGGAAACGAGTTCACCGAGCCGATCAACGTAGACAGATTGAAGCAATACTTTGCCTGACGGGGAGAAGACCGAGCAGTTACCACGGGAATTAGCAGAAGACCTAACCCAACGGAATAAGAAAATCATTCATGCATACACGTAACATTGCATTCTCTTCGTGTTTGTTTCTGTTTTGTGTTCGCAGGTTCGAAGAAATGAGAAAGCGGCAGAAATGAGCCAAGCAGCGTCAACGCAATTTCAGTTTTTGGGATGAGTCCCAAGGGGCGAGGCCCATATCAGCTTGGGGGCGAGGCCCATATCATGTCCTCTCCGGGTATGGAGACATCATCAGTTCGAGGGCGAGGTCCCTATAGTCAGCGGTGTTGGGTCGAGGTGCCCAGGGTCAAGGTGCCCCCGTTTTCAGTTGTAGTTCCGGGTCGAGGTGCCCAAGGTCGAGGTACCCACTACATCGTTAGTTCGAGGGTGAGGTCCCTATAGTCAGCGGTGTTGGGTCGAGGTGCCTAGGGTCGAGGTGCCCCTGTTGTCAGTTGTAGTTCCGGGTCGAGGTACCCACTACATCATCAGTTCGAGGGCGAGGTCCCTATAGTCAATGGTATTGGGTCGAGGTGCCCAGGGTCGAGGTGCCCCCGTTGCCGGATACAGTTATTGGGATGCGTCCTAGGATCGAGGTCCACTGCAACACCAACTCAGCTCGAGGCAGCAGCCGAGCCAGGTAAGTGAAAATGCATTGCATAACTTTGATAGGATTGTTCAAAGTCACACACTGCACAAGTCCCATCAAAGTGGGGGTGACTGTAGGCATTGCATTTTCGCATGTGAAACCCGATGATGAGTCTCAGTTGGAGGCACTACCTTTTTAGCTAAGGATATTGTGGGAAACGGAGGTCGGAAGGGGAAATTCAGAATAAGTACGTCATCTAGTTCATTTCACAAGTTCACTGTCTTCGTTAGTGCTGCGTTCGTTACTTCGTTCGAACGTCAGGCAGATTACGGACGTTCGTGCCGCGTTCGAATGTGCGTTCGAACGGAGTCGGTATTTCTGGTTTTGCTGCTAGCCTCGCACCCCAGCCCAATTAGCCCCCCCAAAGCCCATAAAACACATCCCAATTTAATTAAATTAAACATTAAATATTAAATAAAATATTTAAACCATTTACCAATTAAATAAAACATAAAATATAATCATACCTAATAAAGATAAATCAAATATATTAACTTCCTAACTAAACAAATCACATACTAAATTAAAAAGATGTCATGCCTAATTAAAATCAATCATAACCAATTAAATATTTTGTATTCCTAATCTAGCCAAGACATGCCCCCCAATCAAATCCATTGCTTTCCTTGTCTAATACTAAATCATATCCTAATTGAATGCCAAAATCCCTTCCTTGTGAGACAAGGTGAAGCCCTAGCCCTTCTCTATATAAACAACCCCTAACATAGCCACCCTGGCTCGGGAAAACCTCTCTAGCTCATACATACAATTCACACGAAAATTATAGCAAGAAACACTAGACATCACGCGCAAATCACAAGAGAAACGATTCTCTTCATCTCATCCCTCACATCACCAAAAACAACAAACCCTCAAACACTCCTTCACATTACTAAAATTCATAGCCAAATACAGCAGTTACGCACACCGAAAGTCACCTTAAAACAGCAGTAAAACTACGCCAAAAATAGTAGCCTAAAACACCAAAAAGAAAACCCAAAACAGTCCATCAAAAACATCAAAACAGTCCACAAACAGTAAGCAGAAAATACAGAGGAAACGGCAGCGAAACCACAAGGAAACATCAGCAAAACGGAGTCAAAACAGTAGCTTGAATGGCCGAACAGCGAAGGAAAAGACAAACCAGTGAACCAGAAAAGTTGCGGAGCTTTACCCCTTTTTGTTATTTATTTTGACTGTGTTTTACCTATTTGTGGAATATTGTTTGTGTATGATGTGTGTCGTGGGTATTGGATGAATGGAAGAGTGTCGTCTCTTGTGGTATATAGGATTGAAACCCAGACGTAAATTCTGTAGCCGAATCCGAATGGACGGTAGTGCGGTCTGTACTTGGGATACAACTCCACGTACCACTTGAGTAAACGGCACCTTCTTTTGTTTCATGTTGGATTGATTTATCTATGTTTTTCATTACTTGAATTCTGCATGTTGCTTATTTATGTATGATATAATCGAGTGCATGGGCTTAGTAAGTGGAACGAAAGATCCCCTATAGGGAATGGTTAAAGCCCTTACCACGATGTTTCGCCGCGCCGGTTGATGTGTGTTCGGTTGAATGCAAGACACGTTCAATCGGGCACACTAGTTTGATATTATTGCTTTCAATTCTATGTATGCATGATTCAATTGAGCGCATGGGCTTATTAAGTGGATTGAAAGATCCCCTACGGGGAGGGGTTAAAGCCCTCTACCACGATGCTTTGCCGCGCCGATTGATGTGTGTTTGGTTGAATGCAAGATACGTTCAATCGGACATGCTGAGCTTGACATTGTTGTCTTTATTCTTTGTGTTACATGCATCAGGTCTGGTTCCGTTCGAACGCGTTCTCAAACGCTACACGAACGCGAACCTTCTGTTTACCGTTCGAACGCGTTTTCAAACGCTACGCGAACGCACACGCACTTCCTTAGTCTCATCATGCATCAGGTCTGGTTCCGTTCGAACGCGTTCTCGAATGCTACACGAACGCGAACCTTCTGTTTACCGTTCGAACGCGTTCTCGAACGCTACGTGAACGCACACGCACTTTCTCAGTCTTATCATGCATCAGGTCTGGTTCCGTTCGAATGCGTTATCAAACGCCATACTAACGCGAACCTTCTGTTTACCATTCGAACGCGTTTACGAATGCTACACGAACGCGAACACACTGAACTGAGACATATTCATCACATGCCATGTATAATTGTTTCTTAGGTGATTTTTTTTATGAAATTCCATATAGTCATTTTTATCTTTGTGCACATCATAATGAAAAGCATGTTTATTCCATTATTTATGTCATTTGCCTTAGTCTTGATTTAACGCATTACGATTCATACACCTATGTCATGATGACTTTGGAGTATTATTTCTTGTGGTATATCGGATGGAAACCCAGACATAAATTCCGTAGCCGATTCCGAATGGTCGGTAATGCGGTCTGTACTTGGGATACAATTCCACGTATCACTTGGAAAAGTGCTCACATGTATGCTTGTACGGTTATTATGTATGCTTGTGTTTTTTTCGTGAATGTGATATGCTGAATGAAGTTGTATGTTCGTTGTTACTTTGAGGTATTTCCAAGCATGCAATCTTAGATGTGAGATATATGTGAAATGTATGTATGAGTTTTATTTTGTATATGTGAATTTAGAAGCATGATACTCTTGGAAATAAGTGTTATTTAAGCCTGATTAAATTATTACATAAATCCTTTTATTACAAGTGACATAAGTAAGGGACCATTCCGAACCCAACGGTTTGAGGTCTTCCCTTGCGAGGGGTGAGTGCGGCCTTAAATCTCATTTTCCCGGTTCACACTAGGTGGCGAATCCATTATTCTCTGGTTTAGTCCCTCGTGGCTACTCCGTACTCCCAACTAGGCCGCGAGCCTAGGACAGCATGCGTCGCCCAGTTTCTGTGTTCCCACAATAAGGTTAATCGTGAGTCGCTCTGAGCTACCATTTCCTTCAACGGATACGTATAAACAGTGCAGAACTTATTTTGAATAAGGTTCCATAAAAATCTGTTTGACAGACTTCATATTAGATATGAACAGGAAGAAATTGGGTTTCTCATTCCTGAAAATTTGGGAATGCTAGGCATATGTTTGGATGATACCAAACTAGAACCCAAATTGGATAAGTTCCAATTGTAGGTTATCCTAGGGATACCAAAGTATAGTACTTATACAACTCACTAGAGACCACGTAAGTCGGAGAGAGTCAGAAGACAGCATGGGGTATGGATTTCTGATCTCACCTCATAAAGATGTCAATCTTATTGAGGAACACCAACTGACTACATATGAGGAAGTGATACAAGGTATCGACTCCCTATTATGACAAAATGTCATGAAATCCGAAATGGATTCCATGTATATCAACTATGTTTGGATACTAGTTGATGTACCGCAAGGCAATGTGCCTATTAGTACTGTATAAGTCTTCAAAGAAGACAAACATAGAAGGCAACATACCAACGTGTAAAGCTAATGCTAAATTGTTGGACGCTAAAAGTCATAATTCTTGTAGTGTGGTTATTAGAACATAATAAAAAGTAAATTAAAATATCCCTAAAATTCTAGCAATAAATTTTAATTAATACCATAATTATTAAACTAAAATTATATTAAAGGCATTTAATGCTTATGGCATTAATAGAAGTTCTTATAGAAATTGCTAAGAAAGCAATATAATGAGCAATTCAATGCTTACGTAAGCATGTATGATTGACTCAAGGGATACTTGAATTCATATGAATTGCAATGATGTAAAAAAATACAAAGATTTATAATCTTAAAATTTATGAAGTTATATGATACTTCTACTCATGCTATAATATATTATTCCAAAGACTAAGATGATAAGGATTAAGAAATTATCATGGGAATGAATAAAAAAAAATCTTAACTTGTATATTGCAATTAGTTATCATAAATCTTTTTATTCAATTCACATTGAATTTTCATATGATCAAATGGAAGCTTTACTTGTTGACTTGGTCAAAAGTAAACTAAGAAAGATTGAAAAACATAATGGGAGTCTATGTTACTTATAATAGATTCTCAAGAAATTGAAGAATGGCTCTAAGAATAATCTTAAGAGCAAAGGCTATGCAAAGCCACTACTCTAAGTTTATTGACAACGAATGAGAAGAGCATATGCTACTTCGAATGGTAAGATAAGGACATTAAAAGAAAGCTTGTGAAATATATACCTATAGGAATCCTAGAAGTAAGAGATTGCCCTCAAGATAAGGAAATAAGAAAATTTATGATCGAGAACAATAAATTAAATAAGGATAGTATTTTTCTATTTAGTATATTTAATACCACTTGCACTTCTCACTATGTCACCATATGATGAGATCTAAGAAAACTAGAAAATTCACTGTTAGTAAGTTAGATCTATGAGTGGATAATATAATAGTAGGGTTACATTGACTCTAAGGACTAATATATTATTGTCATATTATTAAATTAATAATTAATATAAATAGTTTAAGATAATGTGAAAATTATTCTATAAATGTGGGTTTGGTTGTATCAAATAGAACAATCATATTTGCATCTAATGGGTAAAAACTCATTGAGAGCAAATATGTTTTCTAAAAAACGGATGCTAAATAACAACATACGAATCTATGAGGTTAGATTGATAGCAAAAGGAGATATGAATCTAGTCGATTATCTACAAGAAACCTTGTTGCTTGTTGTCATTAGTAAATCTATTCGGATCGAAATAAATTTCGACGCTAAAAATCACTTTTAGCGTCGTAATTAAAATTCGACGCCAAATATCAGGCTTTTAGCGACGAAAATAATTTTCGACGCCAAATATTCAACTTTTTTCTTCGAAAACAGTTATCGACGCTAAAAGTACACTTATAGCGTCGAAAAATATTCAACGCTAAATTATTTTACTATTCCAATAATTTTTGGAGCTAAATGTTATACTTTTAGCATCAAAACTATTAGTCGACGCCAAAAACAAGACATTTAGCGTCGACTAAGTAGCGTCGCTAAAGGTTTATGAAAATTTCACCGACAATCCTTTAATCTTTAGCATCTAAATTTATGTCGACGCTAAAAATCGGACATTTAGCGTCGAATAAACTATTTCAACGCTAAAAATTACAACAATTAGCGTCGAATTTATTGTTTCGACACTAAATATAGATTAAAATGCAGAATGCCACCAACGCTTCTCCCCCTCTGTTTTTTCTCCCATTCTCTTCATTTTCATCCTCTGAAATCTCAGAATCTGTCCTCTGCAACCTCACAACTCTCCTACAAATTTTCAATAAAATTGTAATCAATTTTCCATAAGGTACGTCTTCTTTTATATTTCTTTATTATTTTTCAATATTTATGATTATGTTTATTATATACTTTTTGTTAGTGGTTTATGTTCATATATGTAGATTAAGTTAATTAATTAACTAATAGAATTTTTATGTAAACTATTTACTTTATCAACTAATATATATGTATATGCTTAAATAAATAATTAATGATTTAGTAATGTTGATGAGTGTAATATGATATTTAATAATTGTATTATTATATTTAGGTATTTCGCTTAAATGGATAGAAATTGGATGAGCTCGATGGATAGATTGAGTGTTAAATATCGTAATGGAGTGTATGAGTTTATGGAAGTCGCAAAGCAACACATTGATGTAGAAGGTCGTGTTCGGTGTCCATGTACAAATTGTTTGAATAGGAAAAGGAAACGGTTAGATGAAGTTCATAATCATTTATACATGCCAGGAATATCACCAACTTACCGTACGTGGATTTATCACGGTGAGCAGTATCATTCTCAGTCACGGTTTATTGATTCCGGTGAAGAGAGCAGTTGTTACAATCAACCTATAAACGATGAGATAACCGATGCTTTGCATGACTTACAAGGTCCACAACTTGGTCATAGTGTCAGTGGTGACATGTCAGTGTTAAGTGGAAATGATCAGAATTTATTTAGTGAACTACTTGATGAGGCAAAAAAAAATTCCATTTGAAGGTGCTGGAATGTCGATCTTGAATTTCGTTGTGAAATTATTACACATTAAAGTGATCAACAGAATGACCAACAAAAGTATTGATATGATGCTAGAGTTACTGGGCCAAATGTTACCGATTGGAAGCGAATTGCCTAAGTCGTACTACGAGGCAAAGAAAATATTGCGTGATCTGGGAATGGGGTATGAATCCATTCATGCTTGTATGTATGATTGTGTATTATTTCGTGCCGAGTATGAATCACTTGAATATTGTCCGATATGTGGTGAAAGTCGGTACAAAGTCCGTGGTACGGGAAGAAAGTGCCTCAAAAGATATTACGAATTTTCCTTTAACGCCCAGGCTACAGAGATTGTTCATGTCACGACACACAGCGACTGACATGATGTGGCATCATGAAAAGAGGATCGGTGCAGAGGGCATACTTAGACATCCTGCGGATGGAACCGATTGGAAGGAATTTGATGACATGTACTCCCGTTTCGCTGAGGACCCCCGTAATGTCAGGTTAGGTCTTGCCTCTTATGGTTTTAACCCATTTGGGAATATGTACAACTCTTATAGCATGTGGCCCGTTATTGTTTTTCCATATAACTTACCTCCATGGAAATGTATGAATGATCCATTCATGTTTATGTCATTGCTTATCCCTGGTCCATGTTCCCCTGGTAAAGATATGAATATTTACTTGAGACCATTGATCGATGAGTTACAAACATTATGGAATGTGGGTGTGTATACCTATGGTGCAGCTTCCGAGCAGTATTTTCAGATGCATGCCGCATTATTATGGACCATTAATGATTTTCCAGCTTATGGTTCATTATCCATGGAGCACTAAGGGATACATGGCATGTCCAGTTTGTGCGGGTCAAACACCTCGCAACGATTACGGAATAAAATAGGATATAGAGGGCACATGAGATTTCTTGAGTTGAGTCATTGTAGGCACTGCATTTTTACACATAGGTCCCTATGATGAGTCTCATTTTGGAGACACTACCTTTTAAGTCACGGAGGTCACGGAAAACGGACATCGGAAGGGGGAATTCAGAATAAACAAGTTCACTGTCTTCGTTGGTGCTGCGTTCGTTACTTCGTTCGAACGTCAGGCAGATTGCAGACGTTCGTGCCTCGTTCGAATTGGCGTTCGAACGGAGTCGGTATTTCTGGTTTTGCTGCTAGCCTCGTACCCCAGCCCAATTAGCCCCCCAAAGCCCATAAAACACATCCCAAATTAAATAAATAAATATTAATTAAAACATTAACTAAATAAGATAATAATTAAATTAATTAAATAATTAAATAAAACATATACCAAACATAAAATAAACAATTACCAACTTAAACTAAAATCATGCCTAATTTAAATAATTCATATACTCAAATTAAAATAAGATATGCCTAATTAAAATCAATCCTAACCAATTAAAGCCAATCATATATTTGACTTCCTAATCTAATAAGACATCTACCAATTTAAAAATATCTTGTCCCCCCTCAATCTTGTATATACCATTCCTATCACTCCTAATTTGGAAACTAGATCTCTTCCTTGTGAGACAAGGGCAACCCCTAGCTCTCTCTATATAAACATGCACTAACCTAGCCAACCCCTGGCTCCCCACTCTCTATAAGACACGCCCAAGACATCAAGACACTCTCCATATCACACGTAAACTACAAAACACAAACAACGCACACAACAACCCTTCCCTCACCAAATTAACGAGAACAACACACAGCAGCCCTAACCCTTGAAATCAGTCCCTGACAGCACCGAAACGACCCCTGAAATCAGTCCCAAACAGCAGCCCAATACCTCCCCAAACACACCAAAACTGTAGCCTAAAAACACCAAAAGAGCACCCAAAACAGTCCACCAAGAACATCAAAACAGTCCACCAAGAACATCAAAACAGTCCACTGAAATAAAAGAATAGGTACTGAAACAGTGAGCTGAAACGGCGAGCAGAAATACAGCGAAAACAGTAGCAAAAGATGGAGAACGACGACTCAAAACAGTGAGACAACGAACGAGAACAGTGAACCAGTGAACCGGAAGAGTTGCGGAGCATCCACCCTTCCGATGATCGTGTACCGTATATCCGAGAGGTGATTTAAAAGGTTAGACCTGAGGGCACTTTTTCATTAATTTATATTCGTTTCTTTTATTATTGAATTCTATTCGCATGAGAGTCGTTTATAGATGCATGTTGTGGCTTGAATGAAATGGAAGAGTGTCGTCTCTTGTGGTATATAGGATGGAAACCCAGACGTAAATTCCGTAGCCGAATCCGAATGGACGGTAGTGCGGTCTGTACTTGGGATACAACTCCACGTACCACTTGAGTAAACGGCACCTTCTCTTGTTTTGTGTTGTTTTGGTTTATTTATTTCTCGTCACTTGAATTATGTATGTTGCTTAGTCCTGCATGATTCAATCGAGCGCATGGGCTTAGTAAGTGGAATGAAAGATCCCCTATGGGGAGGGGTTAAATCCCTTTACCACGATGCTTTGCCGCACCGGTTGAAGTGTGTCCGGTTGAATGCAAGATACGTTCAATCAGGCATACTTAGTTTGATATGATTGTCTTTATGTTTGTATGCATGGTTCAATCAAGCGCATGGGCTTAGTAAGTAGAATGAAAGATCCCCTATTGGGAGGGGTTAAAGCCCTTTACCACGATGCTTTGCCGCGCCGGTTGATGTGTGTCTGGTTGAAAGCAAGATACGTTCAATCGGGCATACTTAGTTTGATATGACTGTCTTTATGTTTGTATGCATGATGCGATCGAGCGCATGGGCTTAGTAAGTGCGATGAGAGGTCCTCTAATTGAAGAGGTTAAAATCCTTTACCACGATGCTCCGCCGCGCCTCGCATTGTACTATTTGTCATTTATGTATTACGTCATATTTCATGCATCAGTTCTGTTCCCGTTCGAACGCGTTTACGAACGCAACTCGAACGCACATGTATTTTGCCTTGTCATGCATCAGGTCTTATTTCTGTTCGAACGCGTTCACGAACGCTATATGAACGTGAGCATTCTGTTTCATTTCCGTTCGAACGCGTTCACAAACGCCACACGAACATGAGTATTCTGTTTTATTTATGTTCGAACGCGTTCACGAACGCCATACGAACGTGAGCATTCTGTTTCATTTCCGTTCGAACGCGTTCACAAATGCCACACGAACGTGAGTATTCTGTTTCATTTCCGTCCGAATGCGTTCACAAACGCTATACGAACGTGAGCATTCTGTTTCATTTTCGTTCGAACGCGTTTACAAACGCTACTCGAACGAGAACCTTCTGTTTACCGTTCGAACGCGTCTACGAACGCTGCACGAACACACACGGTAAACAGATCCTCTTGCATCACATTACGACATGTCCATCTTAGCATATGGTTACCCCTTTGTACGCTATGCATTTGTATTACCTCTCTAGTTGTCTGTTTCCGTTATGCGTCTACAATATTATTTGTCGTCATTTTGATTTCCTTTACATTACACGCAAACGTTACCATGACTGTTTGTGTTTATATTTACATGAATGATTGAATTCTTATGACGTTATGTGCTTGTTGTTGCAAAGGCCTACTTTTGAGCATGTGAATTTGGCAATAAGATTTGGTTTCATGTATGTTAGATGTAAACTATACTTTTAAGCATGTGAATCTAGGATTGTGTTGCACTTGGAAATATATGTCATAGGCTTGGTTGGATTATTGCATAAATCTTTACATTACAAGTTGCATAAGTAAGGGACCATTCCGAACCCAATGGTTTGAGGTTTTCCCTTGCGAGGGGTGAGTGCGGCCTTAAATCTTTGTCCCGGTTCACACCGGGTGGCGACTCCCTTATTCTCCGGTTTAGTCCTCCGTTGGCTATTCCGTACTCCCAACTAGGCCCCCGAGCCTGGAACAGCATGCGTCGTCCAGTTCTGTTGTCTACAGTCATCCTTGGCGGAGGAGTAAATTATTTAACGGTCAACATGAACCTCAGAGTATGCCCAATCCATTATCTGGATTCGACATACTTTGCCAACATCAACATCTCAGAGACAGCACACCAGGTAAACATCCTAATAATAGAGATAAAAATCGAAAACGCTTACCTGAAGAGTTGAATTGGACAGGAAAAAGTATTTTCTTTGAGTTAGAATATTGGGGGATTCTGAGTTTGCGACATAATTTGGATGTAATGCATATAGAAAAAAACATTTGTGAGAGTTTAGTAGGCACATTATTCAATATTTTGGGTAAGACAAAAGACACTGTAAATATTAGATTGGACCTACAAGATCTTAGAATTCGTAGTGAATTGCATTTACAAGTCACTTATCGAGGTCTTATTAAGCCACATGCTAGTTATGTGCTCACTCAATCAGAGAGAAAATCATTTTGTGATTGGCTGAAAATGGTTAAATTCCCTGATGAATATGCATCGAATATTGGGCGTTGGGTCAGAGATGATACAATAACGGGATTAAAGAGTCACGATTGTCATGTGCTTCTTGAGATTCTCCTTCTTGTTGGCATTCGACTTTATCTCCCCCCGAATGTATGCGACATCGTACTTGATCTATCTGGCTTCTTTAAACAATTTTTTCAGAGGACATTAACCACAACTGTTATTGACGAACTTGAGCGAGGAATCGTGATAATCCTATGCAAGCTGGAGCGAATTTTGCCACCCGCTTTTTTTGATGTGATGGTACATCTGGCCGTGCATTTACCGGCTGAAGCTAGAAAGGGAGGTCTTGTCCATTACAGATGGATGTATCCCATTGAGAGGTACTATATATATACAGTTTTAAATATTACATTCTTAAATTTTTATTGTGCATTGAATTTAGTTTTAATGCAAACTTGTTGTCATATCCGCAGGGCATTGGGAGATTACAAACAATATGTGAAAAACAAGGCGCGCCCTGAAGGGTCAATAGCTGAAGCTGTTGTAATAAGTGAAGCAATAACATTTTGTTCGATGTACATGCAGAATATTGAGACTCATTTTAATCGTCGGCCATGAAACTATGATGGAGATGCAAGTAATTCGCAAGATATCACAGTGTTCCGTCAAAATTGCAGACCATTTGGAGCAGTAGGTGTCAAATTACTAACCCTTCAGGAAGTTCAACGTGCGTATTGGTTTATATTGAGTAATTGTGATGAAGTGCAACCGTATTTAACGTAAGTTTTTCTGGTGCATAACATAGTATTTTTGCCATACATTAACCTAACTCATTTTTTGTAGGCAACATTTAACAATGCTACAATGTGGTGGAGAGAGTGTGTGAGTGCCGTGAGGGACTAGAAGAGCTTAAGGGTTTGGAATTGCATGGCTTGTGGTGAATTTGGCGTTGTTTGCTTGTGGCTATGTGAGTGAGAGCTTTGTATATTTTTGTTTGTGATTCTTGTATGTGAGTGAGATTTAGGTGAGCGAGAGAGGGAAGGCCAAGGCCGAGAAAATTCTGATTAACATTAAATTTTGGAATGTGTTTGGTTTGGTTAAGTTTAGTTTAGTTTGGTTTGGTTTTGTAATATAATGTTCATACATATACTATAAAATGCATGTGTTTGGTTTGGTTCTATTACATTCAAAATACATGAAACTTTTTGTGTTTTTGCAGATGGCACCGGGCAATCGCAGACGGTTTAATGCGACTCCATCTACATCAGTAAGGACAACTGGTCCTGGTGGAGTCTCTGCTAGCACAGGTGAGTCCAGTACAGCGAAGGGCCGAGGACGCACCTGTGGCCTGGGGTTGTCTAAGTACGTTAAGGCTCACGGCCGTATCCGGATTGAGATATCAGATGATGGACACAGTCAAGTCGGACAACATAATTCAGCGTTTAATACAGCCATAGGAGCTGCAGCTCGATATGAAGCTCCCCAAAACTACGTTTCTTGGAGAAAGATACCGTGGGAGACGAAAATCAACCAGCTATTCTCTTCGCTACTTGTAAGTTTTCGATATTGTTTGTTAGTTAACATTTTTATTTTATACTTATTTTTACTCGGTTTCTATTCATGTAGGAGTGGTTCAACTTCGATCTGACCAAAGTGAATGTCCAACAATATATTGACTACCACATGGGGAAAAGTTAAAAAGATTATAGGACAAAAGTCCTGAAACCAATATTCGACGAACATGGACCTTCAGATGCTCCACAACACAAGCCTGATTTTATAGAGGAGCAAGACTGGACATTCTTATGTGAGCTTTGGTCTACCAAAAACACGAGGTAAATTTTGAAATAAACGGAAATTTATAATTGTCTTTGTTTTCGGTACTTACATTGTTGGTAAATGCAGGATAAATGTCACGCAAATGCGGAAAATCGAAGTCACTTGCGTTTTAACCACCGTGGAGGTTCGAAGCCATTTATCCAATATCGTGCCGAACATTCTGAGGTAAATATATCCTAACGTAAAATTTAACAGTTCATTGGTTTTACTAATGTGGAATAGTATTAAATTTATTTTCTGTTTATAACAGAGTAGCACAGGTGAGGTGCAATCATTTCCAGAATTAACTTATTTTTTGAAACAGGACGAAATGATGGAACTCCAACATCAAACTCAGGAGACAGGGTCCGACCCGATACCAGATGAGCAGTTGTTGCAATTGGTTTTCAAGAATCAGACAGCTTACAACATTGGCCTTGGCACTCGTAAGAAGCCGACGTCATCTGCACGCAGTACTGTTAATTCGGAAAATGCCTCTCTTCGAGACGAGTTAGCCACCACCCGAGACGAGCTAAAGCAGACTAAGGACGAGCTACAACAGGTCAAGGTGGACCACGAGAAGAAGATGGAGCATCTCGAACAACAAATGCTGGTTTTCTGTCAGATGTTGGAGGCCTCAATCAGTCAGGGTGCATCGGGCTCGAGCGTCCCCCCATCACAGCAGCAATAAATTTTATATTTGGTTTTGTATAAACATTTTGAACAAATAGTTTTAATATAATATGTTTTTTTTTCTAAAAAAAATTGAATATAATAATTATTATAATATTTCGTAATTCTGTTATTAATCAGAAAATTTTTTTCAATTAAATTAAATATTAAATTAATTATTTTAGACTAAAAATAAGTAAATTAATAATTTTTTAAAAGAATAAATTTTTTTAACTATTAGCGTCGAAACAGTCGACGCCAAAATCAATCTTTTGGCGTAGAACATTTCGACGCTAATAGTTACAAGAAAATCGTCGCAGTAAGTATACAGATATTACTTTTTTAATATACTCTAGCGTCGACATATTTCGACGCTAAATATAACCTATAGTGTCAGAAAATTTAATTTAGCGTCGAAAAAAATTGGACGCCAAATACAGTCTTTAGCGTCGCAATTATTTATTTCGACGCTAAAAGTTATTCTCGTCGACATTTCGGCGTCCACTTTTTACGTCTGATTCTTTCGACGCTAATAATATTTTGCGTTGAAAATATGGTTTTTGGCGTCGATTTATTTCGACGCTAAAGGGTATAATTTTTGTAGTGCCAGTATGTGAAAAGGAAGACAAACAAGTTTTTAGGAAACAAGTTGTTTAGATTGTATGTTTCATTTGACTTTGGTCTTTAAGTCATTTGATTTTTCCACAAGAATATAAACTTTAATCGCATTAACTCTCATAGTGATAGATTTGTTTATGGGCTATGATCCTATTAACACAAGATCAAAAAGAAGACTTTAGCCATATCATTTTAATCTTTATTAATTAGAAAGATATTTCCACTAGTTCCAATACCACTACGTCCATATATTTTCATTATCATTGTCAACCGCGCATGGGATATAAACTCTTATAACATATATTATCTAGAGTGGTAAATTCTTTATTGTGTCTCTCACAATTTTCACATACTTTAAATATGGAATTCTCAAAAGATGCTTATGTATGTATCAAAATTACATGATTCACATGCGATACTAGTGAAGAACTCAAGTATAAGGATCATCCATACATCTTTATCAAGAGCTTTCCATAGAAACATAAGATAAACACTTCCATATAGAAACTCTAATAGAGGTCATTTCAATGGACTTATTGCTCACACAAGTAGGGGTGGGTGATGGGAATCTGGAGATGTGGATTGTGGACCCTGGTCAGTCAAACAAGTATCAGATATTAAGAAAACTAAGATATATGTTAATTGGTGGCGTTGAGAGGGAATAAGTGAGACATGAGATAGAGGTTGTAGATCATTTTTTTGTCGGTGGACGTGTGGACCAATTACAAAGACACTTTAATAGGGAATGTTGGGAGTATTCAGAAGGGTGCGATTTATCTTATCTCTGCTTCGTTAGTGGAAAAGAATGTAAATATACATTAAGGACCGTTTACTATGTTAATGATTTGGATATTTTGGGACAGTTTAGAATTGTCAATATCGATTATGTTATTTGTAACTTGTTTTATTTAATTTTAATATTTAGATTAATGGAGGTAGATGATATAAAAATGGGTGTTGTTGAAGGTGTATCTTAAAGTGATTATAGTTCTATAGTTGTTTTGCCTAATTTATTTTCTCAAATGAAGCTTCGGTACAATAACAAAAGTATTAAAGTTGATGAGATTATGATAAAGTGTTCTCCCATTATGAGCTCTAAAAGCTAGTGGGTTGGTGAGAGTAAATGTTTACGATCATCACTTGGATGGGAATAATCAACTTCAGACATATTTTGTGTTCCGGCGGATTGTTAGTGCGAGCTGATTTATTATGGTAATAGATTTTGTTCTGTAAATGATAAACACGCTCTGTGGGTTGTTAAATATCGACTGGAGAATTCTAATAAAAAAATGAGGTGTGATATATTATAAAATGAAAGGTTACTTGAATTATTCAACTAGCGATATGCTTGAAGAAAGTGCAATGAGACCTCCTATAATTCGGGTGTTGTCAAAATATTATTCCGTGAGAACGTAGATGTATGGCACTGCGCTCCGAGAAAATTATTCCTATATTGACTAGGACGTTATCAATGGCTCTATCGGAGCTTAGAAGGGATATGATGTTAAGAGGATTTGGTGAAAGTGGTTCTATTATTGAATATAATAGGGGTCATTTAAGTGTGTCTGAAATTGAAGTTCGTAGTTCGGTTGGTGAAAGTGATCCCGGTTATTTAGTGTCAGAGGTTGGTGTTCAAATAGATGGGTTGGATATGAGAGGTTTCGAGGTGATGGATTTATGGGAGTTGTCCGACGTATTAAGAAAAGTGATTATGAGTGTTAAGAATATGTTTAATACTTATGAGGTTGTTGTGGACGATAATGGTAATGTTGTAAGCAAATAATATAATAAAATAATTAAAAACGATCATAGTTCATTACAATTATTACATGTCCATCAAACCATGTACGCATGGATTATGACATGACATTTAACCAACTATTGTCATCATTAGCTAATATAATACAGGGTATCCCACCCTTAATAACTTTGACTTGATGGTACTTTCCGAATACTTTGATTTCTTTTTGACATCTGACGATGCCCTTCATAGTGTCGTTATTGATAGATGTATACTTGATTCCGTCTATTATATTATATAGAGCGTCCTGATCAATTCGTTAAAACTCAACCTGTCGAATAAGTAATTATGTCGTCCGAGGATTCTAGCCTAGGCGGTCTTTCCTATTTGTGTCGGTCCTTCGATATAATGGGATCTCAGACGTTGTGGTTGTTGATCTAGTTCCTTTCATCAGATGATAGGATAAAACATCGTTACTAAAAATGTCGAGAACTATATCGTTATTAAAATTAGTTCTTTTCCAATCGTTCTCCATGAATATATCCATAGAGCACTGTTGGCATAATGTGTATTATATAAAATTATAACTTAAAAATATGTTGTTTTGTTATGCCCAATTCTTGGATTCATCCTGTAGACTGAGGAATGACGAAAATGGGCTTAAGTATGATGGATTTTCCTTTTTGAAATGATCCTTTGCAAAGGCCTTCAACTGCATATATCTGATGATGTAATCCTGAAGGCATCTTTCTTTACACAGAGTAAAAAACTACTAATGTGTTTCCATTTTTGCGAGTATATCATGCCATGATTTGTCCCTATTCTTGGAAGGCTTTTTCCTTTAATGTTGAAGTCACCTCATTCGACTATGTACTTGTGTTTTTTAATGAATTCTCTTACCGCAGTGGTGAATAAAGATTCTCAATTTTCAGATGGTAAATTCTTTCATTTGCGGCTGTTAGGTCGAAAAACATGGGTTACTTGTTTGGATTTTTTATGGCATTAGAACATCGCGTGTAGATGGGGTTTCCTTCCTGATGTAGTTCTTTGGTTATGAGGATGTATATAGGTTGGCATGGTAGTTGTAGTAGGGACTCGATTTCATCAAGAAGTAATTTTTTGGGTATGGACATTGAGGGTATATGAGGAAGACATTTTTTA